>JAOEHI010043443.1:0-21420 GCA_025447815.1 Percopsis transmontana
CCCCCCCCCCCCCCCCCCCCCCCCCCCCCCCCCCCCCCCCCCCCCCCCCCCCCCCCCCCCCCCCCCCCCCCAGCCTAGCTTGGGCAACAGACCTCTAGTCTATTTCTTCTAATGCAGGTCTGCCTTGGAGGGCAAAGAGCCCAACGCCTGCAGCAGGGAGAATCCCTGGACGCATGGCACCGGGATAAAAAAAGGTGACTAAAAAAAGATAAAAGCTCAGCGATGTGAAGCTTGTTGAATTGGGAAAGCCTTAATGTCACAGCACACATCCAACCAAGACCTCTCGCTTCAGCAGAGACCGCCCTCTTTGCCCTGCTACATTCTGACAGCTCACAGCAGGGGGCTTTAGCAGGTGTGCAATGCTCATCTCTGGCTGGTGCTAGCCTTACCTTGACTGGAGGTTTTGGAGATGAGCACAGGAATGGGGTCAAACTCGTCCTCAGTGCCCTTCTCCCCACCTGACATGAGGAAAGTGGAGTCTGTGGTGAGGGGAGTGAAGGAACGATGGAAGGGAAAGGTTAACGCAGCCGAACAGAGAAGCAAAGAGCGTGCGTCAGGTTGTCAGGGATGCATTCAGCCAAAGCGGTTGCAGCATTTAAAGCCATGCACATTATGCAGCTTATGGCTTTCCCACAAGTGAGGATCTAGTCAGTGTATCTAGTCAAGAATTTGTTTTCAGGGCAGACTCTGCCAGGTCAGAGAAGGATCTGTGCTCTGCGTCTGTTTGCTTGTGACGGGCCTTAATAGCCAACACACAACGCTAACAGTGGGGTGCTGCAGAAAGGAGGTCTTACCAGAAGGTGTCTGCCCAGGGGTCAGGGAGACACAGGCCAGCTCGTCCAGGCAGGAGCCAAGGCCGGAGCCAGGAAGGGCAGAGGAGCAGCAGGATGAGCTGAGAGCAGAGACAGACTGGGCTCCAGGAGTGGGAGGGAGAGATAACAGATCACAGCCCAGCAAAGAGTCCTCCCCTGTCAGCGGGTCTGGAAGGCGACCAGGAGAAGCAGTAGTAAGAACAGACAGGAAAGGAAGATTGTTAGCTCAAAGAGAAGAAGGGAAGGCGTTTGGTTAGTAAGTAAGTAGCCGATAATCACACTGTATGACCATGTTGTTACCGCTTCACTATTATACAGAGATCCCACAATAATGGCGTTTAGAAAACCCAGGATTATGCTGCGTTCGCTTGTTGATACTGAACCAAAGAGAGGCGGCATATCGCCACCCCAGTGTGTCCTTTTACATAGCAATCTGGTGTTCCGGAACCAGAGGAGTGACCAAAGAGTAAAAAAATAGCGTTTGCGGAGAAGGTTCCATCTGCAATCTCGTGGATTAGAAATTCTTAACTAGAATGTTGCGTAGAGTTATCTCAGCTCATCGCTCGTTAAAGAGACTGATGCTTGCCTATTTGCGTCTATGGCTGGTGGTAAAATGACGCGCTGAATAATGAATGGTCGTTCATATAATCATGTGTAGGCTATGGTTTAGCTTACATGTCGCCAAGTTAAATAATATTGTCAGTCTGTTTCTGACAATATTATGTTGGTACCCCATAGCAGCCACCGACGGCCTCACAGAATTCTGCTGCAGTGGCTGCAGTTTGTAAAGACATGTCTGATAATATAACCTTCATTCATGAAATAAAACCGTGCTTATGGTGGATACATGACTCTGGTGGCAAGCTTCATCAAAACGTCACACCCCTGTTCCGCCATTCCGGCTACCACCGCTGCCGGCTCATAGGCGGAACAACGACGACAGCTGATTCTGTCGCCGTACCTTTTACACAAAATGGCAAGGTGGAATGAAGGCGGAATATTTCCGACCGTGAAAACGCTGCCTCCTAGTTAGTCGTTTTCTGTGGGCAGAGGATTCTATCTCTTCACTAACCAAGCACAAGTCATACGGTCACTCTAACATCAGCTCCATTGGACACTGAAGCTGTTTAACCCGCCCACAAAGGTGTTGATTGGCTCAACTGGGACTCCAAATGGGAAAACGATGTTGAAGAGACCATTCAAACCCAGAATTCTTGGCAACATTTGTAAAGTGGGCAGGCTTCAGGAGTCTAGAACCTGGCTAGTAAGTCAGTCCACTGTTTAAAACCAAATCAACGATGTCACAAGGGCAAAAAAGTTTCAATGAAAAGGCCATTTCCTATCTTGAGTCGCACATTTTTAACAAATGAAAAAAAAACTACAACTCTACTGCTGAGTAGTAGCAGCTGTATGCCCCCCCAGGCTACACTTTTGCCAAAGGCAACCCCTGCATGTCAACCCAGCACTGGTAACAAAGGAATGTTCAACATCAAGACAGCCCTAGAGCATAAAAGGTTTTCCCAAGTTCTCCTTTATCATGGGCAACCACAATTATGCAAGAAACTGAGCCAGTCATTTCGACAAAAGCAGTTGGGCTGCTTCATTTTAACATTGGCAGGCGAGACAAACTTGACACAGAAGCTGCCTTGCCAGCATAGTTTGTTCTGCTGCATTTGTGCGAGCTAATATGTTATTTTCTCATTTTCTTAACAGGAAACAACAAGTATGATGCAGTTGTACTGTACAGTTTATGGAAAAAAAGCTTGGAGCCTGAATAACCTTGAGAAAAAAAAAACATTGATAAGAGCTGGTCTAAAATGTACTTGGAATACAGGAAACCACTAACCTGGAATGGAAGCAGAGATAAGCTCCGGCTGGGCCAAATGTCGCTGGGCTTGGGGGACTTCTAGACCAGGAATCAGGGAGTCCACACACACGTCTGGCTTCCCTACACACAAGAAGAAAGCATGGTAAGGCCAGGGATACAGTTGCTTTTAACTGTAGATTAAGCTTTGCCCACCCTATCACAAAATAAAAGCCAACTAGGCTTAATTCGCAGTTAGAATCCTATTTAAACAAGAAAACTACATTTAAATTATTCAAACTTTAACTACTGTATATAACAATAATGTCTTTCCGAGCGTTGTGGCGAGCAACATGTAGGAAGAACAAGTGAGAGCAACTAGGGCGGATGATGTCATTTTCATTAAACAAGGACAGAATAAAAACTATGTTGTAATGTCGTTCTAACAATAATTGTAAAAACAAAAACAGACTTCCTGTACTGCAATAACAAGGCCAACATGTGCAAACATGAAACTTAAATGCAACACAATTCACACTGAACATGGAACTCTAGGAAAGGGGCGGAGCTTAGCGCCATCGCAAGGACGGAGTTGAGTAGCCCAACTAACATCTCTGCCTGACCACCTTGTCGGAGGGTTCTAGACCCGGCCCTATCTGACCGTTTTTTCTGCCGCGATCTCAACCTTCAGATCAGATCATAACTCCCTCGAGTGTTGCCATGTTTGTTTACATCACGCAAATCCAGAAGTTGCATTCGGTCTAAGTTCTCTGGTGTGTCCTCTGGTGCGCCCTCTGTGGAAATTGTATTATAAATTTTATGGGGGTTTATTTACGTTTGCATTACAATATATGCTCTGACAATATGTCAGACACCGTGCTTGGTCAAGGAGATAAAGGAATAACCTTCAAAACCCATACAGGAGGGTTATTATAGTAAGGAGTAAACTAGTCGCTTCTCTTTTCCTCCCCTGCACCCAATAGGACCTCTGTACAGCCCACCTCCACTGGTTAGTCAAAACATTCTCACTCTACAGGGAAACTTTCTGAACAATTGGCCTTGGTCAGTTTTCTAAATATCTCGTATTTTTAAAATAAAAAAGGCACACAAGGCACATTAACTAGGTCTAAGGTCAACCATTGTTCTGCTGGTATTTTTACCACAACACCCTCTAGTGGGATCCTCCAGTAACACGTGTCGTACATAGGCAAGCATGTGAACAATTACGCAGCCGGTTGTCTATGTGAACGCGTGGTTAACAACCAACTATATTACTAAAACAGGTAATTGTAAGGCAAAGCAGAGGAGATGGAGAGAGCTTGTACCATTGCTGGAGCTATCTACAGAGCTGCTGAAGGGGTCAGCCAGTGGTAAGAGGTCAGGGAGCAGCAGAGAAGTCTCTGGGGACTTCAGCCCCTCAATCAGCTTCTCTGTTATCAATCCAGAGAAAGGGGAAGAATAGAGATGGAGTAAGAAATGAAGAGATGACACCAGACAGTTTTTGTATAAATAGCTTGCACAGAAGGTTAAAAAGGGAAAATAAACTTGAGAAATTTCAATCTGTTAGTAAAACAAAAATGGGAAATAAAACACTACCAGTGTGAACTACTCATACGCTTGAAATAAGTGTGTAGGTAAGAAGTAGCAGAAATATAACTCATAAGAAACAAAATTATTTAAAAAGACTAGCTGTTGGCTTGGTTCCATTATTTAAAAAAAAGGTCAAAATATTATTAGGAAACAACTCCATAATTTGTCCATGAATTTGTTGAATTCATAGAATCAGCTTTTAAAGGTCAATAAAACCTCACAGTATATGAATAATTATGTGTTAACAACATAGTGGTAAATGGCTGGTTTATGGATCCCACAGTAACTGCCATTTAGTGGTCATGGATAATACTTTAAACCTAAAGTATAAATCCCTGCTTACCACTAACTACGCAGAAACACCAACGTGTTAAGACAAGAAATATTAAGTGATTATATAGTGGACATAATTCCACTATATAAAATAAAAAATAAAAAACGAATTCAAAAGCAATCAATTAGTCAATTTTTTTTATTCCACACACAAGCATGCAGAGAAACGCTGACAGACACACACACAAACTTTCATTTCAGTGCCACTCATTTTTACCCCAGTACAGACATCCTTGTTAAGCTGTCAATGTGTCAAAAGCGTGACAGCTACCTCAATACCCATACTCAGTAGGTCAGGTTATTATGACCCATACGTTGAGAGTGAAAACCAGGCCCATGCATGACATCATTCAACATCCCATACTTACAGCTGACGGCTATGGGGCAAAAAGGGGAAGGCTTGTGTGGGCTCAGAACATAGCACAGCAGTCGTGACCTTTGACCCCCTTTTCTAATGGACAGAGGTCAGCAACACGTTATAAATCCACGTTCATGAAAGCCAATTTCTCCCATTAAATGAATGCTGCATGCACAGATCAACATATTTGAGGGCCTTTGCCCCCTTAAATTTAGAACTTTTAAATGTCATTAAAAGCATCCTTAATCTGTGGCTCTGGCTCAGTCTCCGGGCACGTACTGGTTTCTTGTACCATAAAAAAGAAAGAAACAAGACAGCCACTGTCCTCACACCCGCATGTCTGCCCAAAGTGCAAAAGTCACCTTGTTTTGTGTGTGTGTGTGTGTGTGTGTGTGTGTGTGTGTGGGCTATTCTGAGAGAGGAGTGAGAGGCAGCTTAGAGAGGACAGAGCAGATTATCACACCCTGATTACGTAGCAGGCTCAGCTCAGTCCTGACAGACCAGGGCTGACTGCAGCATCCCATTTCACGCCAAGAACCTCAGTCACAAAAAAAATCTACGGAGAGCAACAACAAAGCTTCGGTGAACATTTTTAAAGCCCAAAGATCACGGCAACCTTGGCTGAACTGAATGTTAAACTTTCTCTTGTTCTCAATGGCACTGATAGGCAGGAAGCACCACCAGCACAGCAATCCAATTAACAAAGGAGATTTTGTTCTTGTTACCACTGTTGCTACCAAGCAACAGCCAAAGCACAGACCTGCAAGAGTGATGCGATCTAGCTATAGCGACAGCCTCTATTCATGGGAACTGACAACGAACCACTGTGAAGCTAAGAGCTATGTCAACAAGATAGCAAAGTGTCAAAATGAAAACGATAAACCTGAAAGTGGCATTAAGGGAAACAACTTTAAGAGATGTGTACTTTTCCTGGAGTGAATAACAAAAATTATGTATTAAGCCAGAATTTTTGACAACCACAGGCATGCCTCAGGATGTTCTAAGCAGTAGACAAACATTTACCTGGGGTGTCAGAGAGGGAGAGGGAATTAAAAGGGTCCGGGACACTCAACAAGGCTGAGCCTGCATCCAAACCCAGGATGTCAGTAGACCTTTCGTCTTAAACACAGAAGTGAGAAAAGACGAGATGAGAGGGAGGAGTGTGAATAGAACTAGAGACAGAGGGAAGAGTAGTGGAACAGGATGTACTACCAGAACAAGATGTAAAGTGACTTGAAAACAGGAGAGTAACTAGCGTTCACTGTTTAATATTGTCACAGTCACTCATTTCCCAAATGGCTATGATTGTGTCTGGGCACACTTATGGGGTTACATTTGCAGGAAAGGGGTGGGACTGGTGATAGACAGGTGCCAAGGAACAACTGACAGTGAGGAGAACAGAGTCTTTTGTGCTTTTGGACTACAGAATATGCTTTCCTGATGTCCCTGATAGTTAGTAGTTTGTCTGCATGTTATGCGCTAAAATAGTCTGAATACTGCATGGATGAGCGCTCCTACCAGCTCACCAAAAACTGACATTAAGACAGGTCGGTTGTAAAACCAAAACCACTTTTATTTCCCTAAGCTGTTAACCTTTCCAAAAGCAACTGTGTTACGGCCCTTGGAGTTTTTACTTAATTACTATGTGTATAGTAGAAATATTTCCTAAACTGTAACAATATGTAAACTCAAATATTAAAGTTGCGTATACTAAGCAGCAAGATAGAAACTCTCCCACACCTAGTTTTTCTAACTACAAGATTTACCTGGGAAAGCTTGGAGTCCTGGAAGGAGATTTTCACTGGAGCCTGTGTTCTTCTCTCCCGGTTTAGCTGCTGTATACAAACAAACAACAAATAAGTAAATACACAACCAACTACCAATGATACACCTATGTATTAGACTATTAGACGTGGTGCTCTTACTCTCGGAGAGCTTTGCAAAGTCCTTGTTGAGAAGCTCCTCCGCCGTAAGCTTGGAGAAGTTGTCGTCCCCGAAGGGGTTCCAGCTGGGCTGAGTGCTGGAGGCAGGCGAAGCCGATGGAGCAGCGGCCTCCCCTGGCTGGTAAACGCTCTGTTGGGAGGAGCAGGGGGAGCCAGAAGGAGTGGTGCTGGCTGATCTATAAATACACATGATTATAATCACCAACAGGTTATAGATGGCACATCAGCATTTAATCAGTGGTTATCCATTTGTGTTCATTCTATGCTTACTGGCCTACTGATGTATCCAAATGTGTGAATAGTGGTGGAGTTCCCGTGAGAGTTTCTCCAGGCTGCAACAGGGCCTTTTATATTAACATTTTTACATTTACAGCATTTAGCAGACGCTTTTATCTAAAGCGACTTACAATTAGTATATTTGTCAATAGTTAAACTGGTTAACCACTGCTGTATGAATGGCCTGTCTATTGCCCAGCTCAGCTCGCGTAGTGCCATGAATGGACAGTTGATCCCTCAGCTCCCTGAGGAGTTCATTCTGCTCACTTGGATTTGTGGAGGCTAGCCTCGGCTGCAGCCGCCTGGAGGAGCTGAGTGGACTTGCTAACCGGGACCCCGAACACGGCACTGTGGGTGACGTCGCTCAGGATACGTCTGTGGCCACTCTTTGGAACCATCTTTGGGGATGACGGTGGTGTAAGGGAGCCCACTTTCAGGATTGCATTCCTATCAGTCTTAGCAATTAAAGAGAAAACACAGGAGGGAGATGATGAGTCATTCCACCAATGTAAGAAATGTAAAACATTTCTCTGAAACTGAAGCATGTACGTACACATCAAATTTCCAAGAAATTAGAGAAAGAAAATCAAAAGACGATAGTCACAAAGGCACGGCTGATTATGGAATGGTTAAATGGTTAAAATCACAGATAAAGGGTGCATTCAGTTGACATACTTGCTACGTTTTGAACAGAAAAACATTTTCTCAAGAGCATCTTGTACGTTCTTTTTTGCGGGTGTGAAAGACCACAAACCATCGCTTAGTCATCATCACTGATTTTCCAATATACAGCCCAACTGCTCCTCGTTTTGAAACTACTTGAGCACTATCTGAGATACGTGAACGTAACAAAAAAGATTTTGGTTTGACAGAAACATGAAACCCCAGTAATTCCAAGAGTTGATTTTCAAGCAAGAGTGTCAGTTTGATTAGTTGGCAGAAGACGAACAAGACAATGGTTTATTATTGACTTTATGTGACAAGTATTGATCAAATTGCAAAAGAAGTTGTTTTGATTCTATAATAGTTAGTAAACCAGAACAGTGGGAAGAACATCTCCTCACAAATACATATAGAATATATTCTACTAGATATGAATCATTATAGAAGAGACAGGAAACACCCCTGATCCAAAGAGCGGTAAAGATGGGTGGGGTGGGGTGGGGGTTACCATGGCCTCTGGATCAGCTGCAGGGCCAATCATTGCACACTCAGGAATAGGAATGAGATGGGAAGCTGTGGTTTCAGAGACGGGGGCTACGTTTACTGCAGGGCTGTCTGGCAGTTGCTGGTGTTGCAGGGTAACAACTGGAGGCACAGCCTTAGCTTTGGCCTGCAGACACACAGAAGTGTGACAGGCAGAAGGATGTTGCAAGCTCTGCACCAGTGGAAGCTGCACAAGAATACCACACAGCCAGTGACTGCAAAATACCACAACGGCCTGGCATCCTGCTTCTAGTGTGACCTAGTTTATCATGATTTATTGCTGCTAACAAGTGGCAGCAGCCTCTTCTCACAGAAGGGTTTTCTGGTTTATTTTATGCCTTACTCTAAACCTCAGTGTAGACAAACAGAAAATATATAATCCGGGGAGTTGAGGAGGCCTGGTCTAGAGGTCGCGTTAACTGAATATTTTCCGTCATTGCCGAATGTTTTTAACAATGATGTAAAAATATCTGAAGGCCGTCCGTCATTTTGACAGAATTGAACACTAAGGGCAATCTACCGTAACTTTAAGTAATTCACAACCCTGTCCAGTTGGTGGCATGTGAGTATATTAATGGGTATATTGTATATTAATCAGCTATTGTCTAGTCTCGTCTTGTCTTTGATCTCACGTGCATGACCTCGTTGTCTAGCTGGCTTCAGCAATCGCGTTGGTAGGCTATATCACTACATACCATTGCAAAATGTCACAGCAGCCGAGTGTCCGAAGTTTCTTTAAAAAGCCCAACAATTGTGATGGTGTTGATAAACGAGGTGAAAAAAAGAGGAGAGGGATTGATGCGGTGGAGGATGAAGGACAAGCAAGTTATAGTGATAATGTTTATCAGCCAGCGGCAGCTAATGTAGAAAAGCCAACATGATTTAACAGATGTCGTAGAACATTTTGGTATCTTCCCTTCTCAGCCACGTGAACTCTTGCTCCCACGGAACCCCGTACCTTGACCTCCTTGCTGCTACTCGCCTGGCCCGTAACATTAGCTGCCGCTGGCTATTAAATATGTCTTCTTGTCATTAAAATGACGGACATCGAGAACATTTTACGCAACCACTGGCCTGGTCTACTTCATACACAAAATATAAACTATCTAAAAAATACAAAAATAGAGTTACTAAATCACATAATTATTTCTAAACCAAATTGTGCAAGAGCTCATTGCAGCTACAAATTTATAGTTTTTCTGCTCAAATAATATGAAAGTTGAATTCAAGATTTTAATACATTACCGCTGTTTTTTTGATAAATTCATGGATATTAAATATGGTTCACTACACTTTAATAAATAAAAATCCACTTTTGCACTGAGGCCTACCGGTTGGTTGGCCTGTGTATTGAAGAAGGCCTGGGGCTGCTGCTGCTGCTTCATGAACATCTGCTGATGCTGGGGAGTGGCCTGGGCCTGCACACTGGCAGCCGGGGCCAGCTGAGGTACGGCCTGGGCAGCAGGGGCCTGCTGAGCAGTATGGACAGCAGCAGCAGCAGCGGCAGCAGCAGCCAGTGGCGAGACACCGATCCCCACACCTGGAAAATAAGAACTGCCTTGAAAGATGAACAAAAGGAGTATGATGTATGATGTACTGTTGCTGATTACTGCATTAGCCTGAACATGGTAACAAACAAAAATAATGGTCCTGTAATGAAAAGCCTTGCTGCCAGACCCCATCAGTGTTTATATAAGCAGGCCAGACAGGTTGGGCCTTTGAGACTGTGCGTGTCAAAGACTCACTAATAGACAATTAAAAGCCTTTTAAGAACTGGTCAATTGAACCACTGGGATTTCAAGACCTCGCAATAGCAGCCAAACATTCGTGTAGTTCGATATGCTGAGCTCAGTAACTCTTGGCAGATCACACAGTCACCGCTTCAATAAGGCCTGATGAACAGGGTTACCGAAGAATCATAAACAGCCTTCCTGTCTAGCCTGTAAACAGGGAAAGATCTTAATTCACACAAACTTTGACATCCTTTGGAAGTGTTTGAGCGGATTTGGCTGATTAAACAACTTAATTTATAATAAAAAACAACTTCAAACCTAGTTTGAAGTTGGATGAAGGTAAAATGCAGAAATTCCATATAAAAGAATCATTCAAAAACAGACAAAGAAAGTTGTCCCGGCCTAAAAAAAAATAAGCCTGTGAACAAGTCTATATTAGCTACATTAATGCTAAACAAAGGGGCTTTGCCAGTTGGGTGAGCAAAGACTTCCCATGCTTACAGGTAAGGAATTACATTTTTAGGTCACTGTGACAAATGTCTATAGGTTTGGCCGTACCCATAGCTGGGGCCCCTCCAGCAGCCACGTTGGGTCTCTTGCGTGGGGTGAGTGCAGCCTGGATGGGCAGGATGCCCGATATAGGTTGAGGCTGGGCCTGGCCAGCCTTGGGACGCTGCCGTGGTGCAATGGAGGTTTCCATTGTGGGGACGGGGTCTGTGAGCCTAACGGAAACAAAATGTGTGGAGAGACCAGGTCATATTACCGCTACTTTTAACAATACTCTTACAGCTTCTCCCTTCAACTCACCTGGCTTTGGATTGACTCTTTTTGGCCACAGCTTCGCTGGCTCTGATAGGCTCTGGAAGTTTTGCAGGAATGAGTGAATTCTAAGACAGTGAAAAGAAAACATTTTTAATGAACACACACACACGAATGTAGGCGATATGATGTCAAGCATCATAGCGATAATAGATGATGTGCACATTCCATGGATAAAGTCCCACTTTAAAGCTTTTTACGCAAGGTTGGAAATGTGCTGATTCAGTAGGCCAAGTGCTGACGTTGCCATGTCAGTACATTACAAAAGGGCCTGGGGAATGGAAAGCAGCCAACTGACAAACACCAAAACGCTTAGCTTTTATCTAGTGCCTTTTGTTCCCTTTTAAAATCAATGGGATGCAATTAAAATCACTTCACGTGCGATACAGCACTAGTTTATGCTACAATTAAATTAAAAAAAATATTTTGATGTATTCCTGGAAATACCCTTGCAATAGATGACTGTGGCTTACATGCACATTTTGGACTGGACATTCTCGTCTAGCCATCTTGAAGGCAAAGTAGGATACTTGGTATATATCTGGTCTCTTGTCAGGGTCAGGTTCCAACATGTATCCTGAGGAGAAACACCACAGGTATGGGGAGGATTAGCTGAAACCAAATCAAACTCACACAGTCCACCGCTCCTGCCTAAACACAATAGACACGTGGCCAAGGCAGAAGTGCGAGTGTATTCTAGGGATCGAGGTTACTCACTGATTAGGCAGTGCATGTCCTGGGAGTAGCGGGAGTTGTCTGGGATAGTGAAGCTGCCATCACAGATAGCGACTTGGCTCTCCCCGAAGGGAAGTGTGAAGTAGCACAGCTTATAGAGGAGGCAACCCATGGCCTGTAAAGACAAAGAGAGGCCAACATCCACACATAAGGAACCTGGATTCAGCCAGCGTACAACTTAGTGCTTTTATCCAAAGCCACTTAAAGTAAGTACAAGTATTTAAGAGCATGTGGGGGTAATGCATCTTGCTCAGGGGTACATTGAGGTAGGCCAATGTCAGTGTTTAAAGCCAGAAGCTTTAGGCTATGAGACAACTTCCTTATTAGGCAACCCAGCAATTGTTTCATTATGATATTCATTTCTACAGTCGATACAGGGTATATCTGCTGTAGTGGTCTCACCCAGATGTCTGCCTTAGTAGTGATGACCATGCCACCATACAGGTTTACCATCTCTGGAGCTCGATATGACAGAGTTGTGTACCTAGTGACACAAGATATACGTTTATTAATTATAGGAAGCCATGAATTTTCAGTTTTGGAAAGAACAGGACAATATTAGTTTAGAGCAACAGAAACACCGACTTCTTGATTTCCTCCTCCACAGATGGCACGCCCTCTGTCTGAGGGTTTTGGAAACGGTTAGTAGCGCTCCCAAAGTCACAGAGCACGTAGTGTCCCCGGTCATGCAGCAGAATGTTCTCCACCTACACGTAGGAGACAATGGGACAAATAAAGTCAAGCCGTGTTCCCTTAATAGCCATATCCCTCAGTTACAGTGCCGGGAATGGCAGTAACAGTCCTGACCAAAGACAAAAATTTGTTTTTTCCCCCCCGATGCAATATACGGCTGGTGGTGGAACATGGTGGTGGAAGTGTGTTGGTGGCATGCCTTGAGATCTCGGTGGATGATTGGAGTCTTGCACTGGTGGAGGCGAGCCAGAGCCTCACAGGTGTCACAGAAGATCTGTAGCACCTCAGCCTCAGTGAAGCCTGTCTGCAGTCGCTGGTTCATTAAATTCACAACCTGTCCACCTACATGACACACAAAGTTCAACAAACACTCCACAAAGGGCAGCCGACATGCAAGGACAAAGGTCAAGTCCATCCAGATGCAAATGAGGCGATGAACTAGTGCTGTATATTATTATGACTCAGGAATGTAACAGATAGGCAGGTAAAAAGGATTGGTGACATGATCCTAGTTTGGGAAGGTACATTTCAAGAGGGAGGTGGGTGGAGAGACAATATTTTTGCTTGAATTTAGCTCTCACATTAGTTGGTTAGTATACGGGCAAGGTCAAGGTAATCTTCTCTCAACAATTTCTACACAAAGCACTTGTCAGTCGTGGGTTTTTTAGTCGAGGGCTATCTGCTGGTTTTTGGGCATTTTTTTGACCTGTACAGGATCCTGGCAGAAGTAAGGGATCATAGCATCAGGGAGAACAAGATACGGACAGAATTACCTCTACAGAAGTCCATCAAGATCAGCACTTCCCACACATCGCCTGCTCCTACAGCAGTTGTGCTGGAGTCCAAGTAACCCACTATGTTTCTGTGGCCCACCAGGTCCCTCTAGTTAAAACAAACGCACACAGTTTGGTTGACACAACAGACAAAGGGAGATACAGTCTTCATACAGTGCAAGTCCTAAAACCTGCGGCTAAGCAACTCACTAAATACATCCATGTGTGTTCTTGTTCACCCATGTTTTTCTGGTCTCTGTCTGTGCCAGGGAGCTGGAAGTTATAATGATAACCATCCTGTAATAGTCATGCCCCCCCCGGGGTGTGTCTCTAGGAACTGGCTAGCCTCCCCTTACAGTAAGGCCTCAAGTCAGGAAATGTAAGGGTGAGTAAGTTTGGATACAAACTTACCAATTCAAGACTTTAAGCAGGATTCACTGGATGAGAAGTGACTCACTTCTAAGAGGGGCCTACTGCATGGTGGATACTGACTTGAAATTCAGTGTCATACTATTTATTGCTCTCATTAGACGGATATTGTTGAGACACCCCCCACTTATCGCTTTGTTGGATTCCAGACTTAAGACCTACATAAGACTACATAAAATATTTTTGAATAGACCAAAGTTTGCTGAATTTACAGTGTATTTAATACACAGTAGATGCTTGCCATAAAAAAGGCATGGAAATATTTTACAGTTTACCCTACACTATCTGAATTGTCTGCCCCTCTCAACAGAGAGATAACAGACGAGTCACAATGTCTATAGAGTAATGTTCCCACCACTCTATTGGAGCCAGGTGCCAGCCCAGCACCGTCTGTTACCATAATTTGGATCTCCAGTTTGCAGATCTGCAAGTCATGTTCATTGTTGACATACATCCTCTTGAGAGCACACCGTGCACCCTGGTGGGTCCGAACCAGGAAAACAATGGCAAAACCTCCTGCATGAGAAAGGGAAAAAAAGGAAGGATCATGAGTTTCAAACAGTTCTTGTGGAAATAACTGAATGTATACTGTATATCTTGTATACATTTCTTTTCACTGCTGGACTTTCCTCTCACACAGCAAGCTAAAGCAAGTTCTATCCTGTTACTATCCCAAAGTGATAATGATTAAGTACATAGAATTAAATGTATTACGTTTTATCTCTTACCATCCTCCATTGCACTAAATGTCCTTTGTACCTCATTTGCTACTATGTTTGATGTTATTGTGCCAGTATTCAAAGACTTTCTACACACACATTTGGGTTTACTGTACTTGCCAAACAAGGCAAGACTGATAAGTAAAAACAAATTCTTGGTATCAGCCTGGCTGCTCATTAGGCTGGAAGGCCCAAGAGTGGCTTTGAGATTGCCTACTCCAGTCTGTTCATTGTAATACACATATGTTAAACAAACACACATCCTCATGTTTATGAAGCAATTTAACAACAAAACGTTTATATGGCCTGCATGTCATTCCGGTCCTTCATCCAGCACCACACCAGCCCTTGGGGTATGTGTATGCGTGTCAAGCCGCTCGTCAGCGTGAGCCATATTCCCGTATGCCAAAATGTGTTTTATTCTTGTTTTAAGTCAGCTTCTATAATATAGGTGAGATGCACAAACTCTGCATACATTTTTTTATTTATTTTTTTTAAATAATACAAATTCACCAGAATGCAGTTAATGAATTGTTTAGTGCTTAAAATTCCTGGAGGAGGACCCCCAGACCCCCCGTGATGTTCAAACGAAACCTACACCCATGGACATCCACACATAAACACACACCTCTCCTGTTTATATGGTCCCGGACAGTCCCATCCCCTTCCTAGGCTTGCGTTAGTGCCATGAACTAGGCTGAGTCATCAAGCTGGCATCACTAAGATAAGGACAAATCCATGTGACCAGGCTGTTTGAGGTTTGGTCAGGACTGCCTTGAGCAACTTGAGTAAGAGCTGTGCAAGGAAATACTGTTGAATGTGGGACAATGGGATTATTGGAGTCAGCAGCATCTTTTGAAGAACTATAGAATGGGCCTTAGAAAATGGCGCATTAAACACTAAGGACCAGGACCCCTGAAATATAATTAATACTAGGTTTGACCTTCAGTGTAATGTGATACAATGGCAGTGGCCTATCATAATACTCATATTAAATAAATTATTTGTAAATAAATTATTGGTATTTTGACAAGTATTCTAATTAAAGAATCATTAAACCAGTAGAAAAATGCTTGACACATGTATCGTTTCATTTTGATGAAGGCTTTATTCAAATCCTGAATTGACGTGCACAGCAAAAAGACACATATTGAATACCACATCAAATGGCATAGGTGTGTTTCTTTCAGACGCAACTAACGACTCCCAGCTGTGGGAGTCACTGTCTACACTGAGGTACATGTAAGAAATTTGAAGGATTAGCAGGTTCCTTAAGCATCATCTAACCATGGTCTAAACTCTCACAAGAGCAAGCAGCCTAACAGCAGTAAGCATATCTACAAATAGCCATTGCCCGTTGACGTAACTGGCTGTGAGGATAATACTGCACAAGCTCATACAGACACACGAGAGTACGGGAACACAAGATTACACCCTCAGGCATTAATGCCTGAGAAGAGCAATGAATAGTAAGACACTGGACCGCAGCCTTATGCATGACAAATGTAATACACCATGTCACAGCGAAATAACTACTGCCTATAAACAAACAAACATAGGCTCCTTTGTGGTTGCTCATGCTAGTCCACGGATATAAAACCTTCTATACAAATGAGCCATTTGGTTTTTTCTTTTCAAGCACATTCACTAGAACCCTGGACTGAAGTATAGCTGCAGCCATTAGGGAGTCACCCTCCTATACAGTACAATGCCACCCATAGAGCTCCAAAGATGGCTAATGTTACCAGCAGTAACTCTACACGACCTAAAAGAAAACCCATCTCACTGACAGTGAGGAAAGGAACTGTTACTTAAAATGCTCCAAGACAAAGGGTGGAGAACAAATCACAAAACGAGGTTTACGTGTCCCAAATAAATAAAAAAAAAAAAGAATGAATACAATTAAAAAAAATGGTATATTATAAAAAGGCCTTTACCTAGGCTGCAGGCATTCTTCTTTCGCTTGCAAGCTTGTAACCGTCTACAGATCAGTGAGAACATAGAGCAGGAGTGACAGAAAACACCATTTCATATTACCCCTTGTGAACCGTAACCCATAGCCTCGGCTACAACCAAAACCATCTGAACAAACAGACCTGGCCAAAGTGGAGTGAGTCAACGTCGCAAACAGAACATCCATCACAAGGGTAAGAAAATCTGATCTGTAGAATAACATTCCAGCCACCTATTTTGTAAGGGTTTCAACTTTGGTAAAAGACTAGTCCGGAGCTAGAAAGTTCTTATCATTATGATCCACCCAAATGTTCAATTTCATGGCAATGTCTGAACCAAGGCCCAACAACAAACCTAATGCTATACCCACTGGTAAGGACGGCTTAAAAGGGAGCAACTTAAACTTTGTTTAGGGGTTCAGCATATGATAGGATGAATACCCCATTGATACAGGCATGGCGAGACCCAACAGATGGTGCCCATCCATACTTCTAATAAATTAATCACTCTGTGTCAATCCATTATTTAGTACCAGTCGCTTTTAAACTGGCATGGCATGACACAGACCTTCTGGAGGACAACCCTTTCAAAATAGTTTTTTTTTTTTTTTAAAAAGGGCAGAGGTTTGATAGAAATTTGCACTAAAAGTAAAAATCAAGTCATTTTCTCATACCAATGGTGGAATGGCAAAACCTGTTTCATCTTAGTTAATGCACAATAATTAACACAAAGCTATTCTGTCAAGTTAAGCACTTCAATTAAAAAGCTTCTTAAATCTACATTGCTGATATGTCACTCCCTGCGTAAATACCAGGAGAGATGACTCAGCATGGTGTAGGTTCCATACCGCATTGGAATAGTATTATAACATGTTATCTAATCCCTACATCCCTAATAATGTAATGAGAGGTGATATTATATTGCATAGGATTATTCACCTATGAACTTGTCTCCCTAAGATTTAGAATTGACATGCATATTGTTCTTTTTTCATTCTAGCAGTAATAACAGCTCAGCAAGTTATTAAAAGAGTCTAACTAACCCTAACTATACTGCATGCAAATGAGACAGTGGCATGCTGGGGACACAGACTCCTTGTCTACAGCTGTCTGGGGTGACCACAACTGATTCAAGCAGCTACAACATTTGCTATAGACAGCCATGTACTTTAAAGTATAAAGAATACGTTACCTTTATTTACAACTCACAGCCAACTCAATATAGGCCTTGTACTGTTTTGTTTGTATTTATAGTCCTGTGGCGAATTAGAACTGTTGGTAAATGAATTTAGTTAAAGCATCTTGTGTGAAATCTGTACAATTAGGACAACAGAAAATGTGTTCACCTTCGGCTATAATCTCATCGACGGTTACTTGATAACGTCCGATGGTAAAGACGCGTCCGATGAAACTGCCACCACCACCTGAACCGCCGCCTCCTCCACCCGCTCCAGAACCAGGCCCAGAACTCACAAGTTCCCGACGTGAATCAAAAAACTTCTTCATTTTCGCCTAATGCTATCCAAAGCGTAGCAAATGTCCAAATGGCCGCTCTTGTAACAACGATAAATATGGAAAGTAATTAGCTGTTTTTGTGGAGGCGATGCCAGCAATCTGTCTATGCTAACGTTGTAAATAATTGAATGAACGCAGCTAGCCACCGGCTCAAAGCTAGCTAGCTGGACCTCAAAATATTGCAATATTTGCAATAGGTGACTCGATAACGTCACCTAACTCATGGTTTACGAAAGGCCCACAGGGCAGGTCTAGAAATGTACATATTCGATAAGAATAAGATAATGTCCATGCGGAAGTTACCGCCGTCCTCACTCGACCGACGGGCGGTCGGTCGGTCGGTCTAGCTACTGGGAGCTAGCTAGCTAGCCAGTCTCAGAGACTGAGAAAACACTAGTTAGCCTTTGGCTCTGCTAGATAGCTAACTAGTTACGTAGGCTACGATGACAGCTGTCAGCTGATGATGTACTCTCAAACGGACAGCTTGATACTCCGGTATACAACTTACACATGTTCACTGCCTTTTCTATGCCCTTTAATCAATCTACTTCCTAACTGTGTTAACGATGTGACAATATCGTCCCGCAAGCGACTAATGATAGAGCAAAGAAGAGCCACAATCCTTTCTGAATCTGAATAGCTACCGGTACTTACTTCACGGCCCATCCTGTTCCAATTTACTTGATTTCAATAAGTTTGACTTATGTATGCGACTTCCTCTTCATGCAAACAGAAATTATAGCAATTTAATTTACATATGAGTCAAACTGCGTTTAACTCATCAAGTTTAAAAGGTTCTTTTTATTCACATTTACATTTACAGCATTTAGCAGACGCTTTTATCCAAAGCGACTTACAATTAGTACATTTGCCAACAGTTGAACTGGTTAACCGCCAGTTTTTGGAAGCAAATAACATTCTCCCAGAATAAGATCTGGGAATAAGATTTTCAAAATGATGAGATCTCTAGAACAGAGCAACTGGTTTTCCCATTTAGAGCCATGAACTGTCAACCAATTAAGAGTTCTCTCTGTAGCTGTTAATATTTTTATTTGAGCTTTTTTTCCAAATTAATTTAAATCCAACATTTTATGCATTACCAAGAGTAAAACAAAACGTATTTAGAAAATATAATTATATTATTGTAATTATATAAATTAGTTTGTGATATTGTTATTTAATTAATACTTAATTGTGTTGCTATTAGATTTGTTGTTATCATTTTAGCTCTGGACGGGGATCCAGTTAAATTATTGTAGTCAGTAGATGGCGCTCGTGATATGGCAATAATACTTAAAATATCTATCTATCTATCTATCTATCTATCAGAGGTGGAAAAAGTAGTAAAATATCATACTCAAGTAAAAGTACCGATACTTGGATGAAATATTACTCAAGTACAAGTGAAATTACCCATCCATCTGAAAAATTTCTCAAGTAAAAGTAATAAGTAGTTAATTTAAAATGTACTTAAAGTAAAAGTTACTTAGTTACATTACCAAAAAAACTGCGGGGGGATCTCTCCCATATAGTGAAAAGGGGTCATAAATACAAAACTTTCTCGTTTTTTATTAAAGAAAAATCGACACAAATGTATAAAAATCTATACAAATGTATACACATTTTTTTTATTCCTTTCAGTTTTTGTTAGTCGAAGTTTTTTTTTTTACTTAGTAACGGATGGGATTTGTAATGTAGTGAAATACAATACTTCACTCAAAACGTAATCAAGTAAAATTTTAATTAGATTTTAAAAACTACTTGAAAAATACAAAATACACAAAAAAACTACTCAATACAGTAACGTGAGTAAATGTATTTTATTACTTTCCACCCCTGCTATCTATCTATCTATCTATCTATCTATCTATCTATCTATCTATCTATCTATCTATCTATCGCCCTGTCCATAGTGGCTGATAATAATAATAAAGGGATTTAATAATAAACTGTTGAAAGACAGGAGAAGTAATTCACTTAATGTGTTGTTAAGTAGCTGCTGATTGTTGTCTTGCCAGGCTAGCCAGGAAGGCTGGAGTCATGTCATGTGACAGGAGTAGTTCTTAACATTTAATTTAGGGCCTATTCCTGCAGATTTATTGCAAAATAGTTATTCAGTTTAACTTAAATTCAGACAATACATTTTACTGTTGCAATATGCAAGAAATTTTCAAAAAAAATTCTTCATGAAATGACCTTATAAAAGTGTAAATAATCCACAAAAAGGTGGTTTTATTAAGGTGGTTATTTCTTCTCTTTAAAATTAAATCTAAATTGTCAGTATCGGGAGAAAAAATAAAAGGAAAATTATTTCTACATTGGCTTGCATTTTCTAAGCAGTTCTACAATATTAATGCAAAATAACAAAATAAGCTGCACCTCAAATGTTAACAGAAGCTTTGAGTCAGATTGTCATATAGGTCATTAAGACCTCCTACATACAGAAAACAATCTATTGGCAATATATTTTTGCTATTTGGGATATACTGTAGACTATATGTAGGCCTACACATTTTTTCAATATGGGAGATTTGATTGTAATTGGAATTCAGGTTTTGAAACAAAGTTTTAAAATCAATTCAAATGTTTTGCGCACTTCTTTTCTCTCTCTCTTGGCTTAGATGTGTCCCTCTGTTTCTGGTCATCTTGAAAGTGTTGATGACATTTCCCTTGAGGATTAAAGCGTTGTCTGGACAAAAAACAGCCCCCTTTGATTTATGAACAACACATACCACTAGATGATGAGCTGCTTGCATCTGGGTCAGACTGAACTGTTCTTACTGGGTCATATCTTACAGATATAGAAATCAAAGACACGTGTACAATGTAGAAAAAATCCATCAGAAAGGTGTCAAAAACAACCTAAAATGCCTAATCTTTATATTATTTTGAATGTCGCCTCTGGGGGTCGCTATTTTATCACAAACCAGTTATATTGTCCCACAAGCTATACATTTTTTTTGTACTGTAATTCAGCCTTATCCTTCAAAGTTTCCATCCCACGTTGCTCTTGATCTGTCACTTTGTCTCTGATAGCCAATTATTCATCCTCTGTGAAAAAGTATTATAGGCTATCACAGTCACTGTTTTCATGTTTGACCATTTTCCTATTAGCCCTATTCAATCAAGCCCCGGACACCTTTTTAGGTTAACAATTTTTATGAATTGAATGTATGACCCTTGTACATTGAGTTATATGCCACAAATGATCCACAGAAATCTGTGCATAAGCTTTAGCTTATGCTCAAATGAGGTATCTCACACGATTATATTAGTTACACCATAGGACTACGATTTCTTTTAGTGTTCATGTTCATGTGTTCATGTGGTCTTTCTGATAAAGTTGGCATTTAGAATTGGTGTTGAAGTAGGTCTACTATGTGCTAAATCTAAGAGATAACCATTGTGTGTCTTCTTTTTTTACCTCCCATTCGTTGTCATCAATGCAACACAAGTAAGCCAAAGTGAGAAATAATTTTCAGGCCAGTACTGTTTGTTATAACTAGGAATTGCTCACACAGTACTCCCCTTATTCACATGTTGGCGTGTGTATCCGCCGGCAGGGGTGCTGTAATGGGTTGAAAGTTAGGACGATTGCAGAGGTCCTGCACGTAGTAGTAGTAGTAGTAGTAGTAGTAGTAGTAGTAGTAGTATTAGTAGTAGTAGTAGTAGTAGTAGTAGTAGTAGTAGTAGTAGTAGTAGTAGTAGTAGTAGTAGTAGTAGTAGTAGT
>JAOEHI010043454.1:0-52902 GCA_025447815.1 Percopsis transmontana
ATATAATCTTTAATGCTATGTCCATGACCCACATTAAAATCTAATAAATAGCAAACGCACGGTGAAAAACCTTTGGCAAATATAATCGCCCTGCGCCCCCCCCCCCCCCCCCCTCCCGTCTTGGGAGGCAGTTCAGTGATTATTATGGTGAAGCAGCTTGTGTGTAATGACTTCTGACAGCAGAGGAGACGAGCTGAAGAGCATGTCTATGCGCAAGTATTTGAGAATTCTATTCTTGAGAACCGCATTCCAATTCTGGAATAGTTATTATATGCAAGTCGCCATGAGCAACCGCATGTACCGGGGTTACAGAACCAACGCACCTCCCCTCTGAAATAATGGAGGACACTGAACTGTACAAGTCCACAGAGCGCTCGCTCACATTAGTGTACGTAGTCTCACGTTCAGAATGTAAGGTGAGATTAAAGTCATTTAAGGGGTACAGTAAAGGGTGGAAAGCAGCTGCGCAGCTCGGTCATAGACATGCTGGCTACAGTCATAACCGGGCCTGGTTCCTGCCTGGCTCTTGACCAACTTTGATGGAGGTTTGGTTCTGCTATGCATTATACACTACCCCTTAAAAGTGAAAATGCTAGTACATGCACAGGCCTTCGGTTTGTGTGTAGTTTCCAGAAGGAAAAATGTAATCTAAGACATGGTCTAGTTCTCACAGGCCTTGTATACTAGGTGGGGTGGTGATTTTGGGATTCTTCAATAAACAATGAATCATTAAAGGTGCCAAATGTTTGTACAAAACAAAAAAAAAACAGAGCAGAGCAGGGAATTAGCTCCCATTTTCTCCATAATGGATTTTTTTTTTCTCACCATAAGCTATAGTGAGTTATTTAGCAGTTTCTATCAATCTGACGTTATCAATCGACTGCTGTATGACATAATGCTTCAGTATGCCAACCGGAATGGAATGATTCTGTGCCTAATTCATCGACGTGTGGTAGTGTTTGAGAGCAAGGCCTTGGAACTCCTCTGGAATAACTTGGAATCCTCTCTAGGGGGGTTCTATAGGCTTCCCTGAGAGCTGACAGATATTTGTGGCCGTGCTGGAGTGATTTGACTGGGTCAGAAAAAGCAGAACCTCTGGATTGGGTGTGTGTTTTTCTGCTGGGCTGGCTTTTACAGAAGCACAAACTGCAGACAAATGCTGAATGGGATGGCATAGCACCTTTAACTGTGTCTATTTTTTATAAACAGCGACCAACACGACTGTCATGAGGTTGTAACACGGATGAAAAAATTTATATGGCAGTCAATGTGTTGTTGTTTCCAAATCGTTTTGTTATGTGAAGGCTTTGGCCAGCAACCCACTCCCCACCATGTCTGGAGACTATCTAATGAACCGTTGTCATGTCAGTATGTGCTTGTGCAGTCCTTGGGAATATCTTGTTACACAGCACTGCACTTTTTGTGTGCTTGTGTAAATACTTAACTTTGCCTTATAGTGGAAGGCTAAGACAATGCCAGTTGTTAGCGTATCCAAACAGGGGGAAAACCCACTACTGTGCTTTGCCACTGACAGAGAGTGATTTGCTAATACAGTTATAGGATAGTACTTTATTGATCCTCGAAGGGACATTCAGGAATCTGCATGTAGCCTACAATAAAAAATCGTCCTTATTTAGGAAAATTTTTATTGTGCACAGTTATAGAACAACAGCTGATAGTGGTGCATTGTACAACTGGAATAGCCCTAATTATTTCTTAACGCTTAAAGAAATATGTGGTTTAGTCTGGAGAAAAAAAATATAGTGTTAATGCAAAAAAAGAAAAAGTGTAAATACGTTTGTTTACCATACTAGTAACTTTTAGGTGACGTGCTTGCGTGACGACAACATCACAACAGTTGATTTGACCAATAGGACGGCGGCGTTGCAGTCACCTCGCGGAATTAGTCCGTCACTACAGATGTTCAGTTCTACATCGTAGGCTACTGAGCGTGGCGACATTAGGGAATTTTAAAGTCGTCGAACAGCATCAGTGGTTTGGCGAAGACTGGGACCCTTAAAACGACTTTTCTTTTGTTTTACCGCTCTCGGAAAGTTGAAGTCGTCAATGCGAATGGGGGAAAGCCAGCAAGGGACATGAAAGCAACTTTTCACAATGGAGAGATATGTAGCCGACCGATGGATGTGGATAATAGCTACTTCTGACTCTGCAAAGGATTTATTGAAGTCCTTATGCTGAAGTCTGGACTTTCTGAGTTTCATTCACTGCGGAAATGGCAGATTTGGCCAGGTTGATGAAACAAACGAAGAAATGGGATTTGTTATTCGGCGTGTCCATCATATTCCTTGGTCTCTGTGTGGGTTGCCATGGTCGTCGCTTGGTCTGCTGGCAAGCCATCATGAAGTGTCATGGAGAGCCTGAATGCCATTTTGCATACGATCAGTACATTTATGCTTGTGCATCGGTGCTCAACGGCGATCGAAAGAAGTGCCCCAGTCATTGTATATCCTCCCTCATTCAACTCAACCTCACTGAAAGTGGGTCAGCATTGGAGGACTGCGACTGCGCTTCGGACCCGGTTTGTAGGAGCACCAAACAAGCCATAGAACCATGCTTACCGCGGACAAGCAACATGGGTTGTACCGAAGCCCGTCGACAATGCGAGACAGACTTGCATTGCAGTTCAGCTATGCGGGATTATCTGTTTCACTGTCGCAAACTTTTTGGAGGGGAGCGCTGTTCAGAGGGATGTAGGAAAGTTATAGCCAGTATGCGCTCCATACCCAAAGCTCAACAGCTAGACACTTGCGTGTGCGACGGCACAGAAAGAAACATATGCGAATACATTAAAATAAGCATGAAAACGTTTTGCTTCGGCACAAATGACATGTTTGCGGGTAGTGGCTTTTCAGATTCCGAAGAGGACTCTGAAGATGATTATTTTGACCCGGAGGATGAGCCACACGTGGACAGTTCTAGCGGTCCACCGCCGTGTCGGGGTATTCTTAATATCGTGACCACCATTTTGGTTCTAAGCAAAACTATCTGAAAAGCTGCTACCAGGACGGAGTCAGTCTTTGTCTTTGATTTGATGCTGTCCTGTTTTCAATTATTTAACGGCTGCAGTTAACACACACACACACACAAATTAACCATTTGTATCATTAGAATCTTCCTGACCATAAAATAACATTCACTTGTTTATAAACGCTTATTCTCAATTTGTGGACCTGCCAAATACAACAACAAAAAAAGGGTTTTGTTTTTAAGATTTGCACATTGGGCAGGACTTTAGACTAGTGTGGCTTGATCAAGTCAGTATAAATGAGTTTCAAGTTTCAACATTAAAAGTATATAAAAAATGTATATGAAGTCAACCTGAAGGAAATAAAAGAGGTTATTTTTGTATGTCCATGTAAAGTTAAATTGTACAGTATAATCTATTAAGTGTTTTGTGTTTATTATGTGTTTATTATTGCTAAGTAATTTGCACTGTAAAGACATATAGTCAATGCCTCACTCTTAAGTATTAGCAATAGAAAGACATATTATGTCTGGTATTAAAGTGCCTATCAGTTTCCATCTATTTTTTTCTCTATTCATTTTCATTCTTCATTATGCTGCCTGTTTCAGGGGTGGCACTTTTGACAGCTGCACCAAGATTTTCTCCACAAACCCCGCATTAAAACCAATGTTTATGTGAGCGACTGAAATTGGTCTTAATCCTAAAGCAAATATGGTATAAAAAAAACGCTCTGTGGAGATAATACACTTGACTTTGTAAACAAGAATGTTTTTGTAAAGGTATAAGCTGTTAATTCCTGAAAACTGTTCAAACATACGAGAGAAAGACCCCTCCCCATGGGGGAGCTGAAGCCCACATTGAGCAAGTACGGATCTTTTTAGTTTATTTTTCCTCACCCCATGGGTTTGTTAGTGGTCTTCACACAGAGGAAAAGGAACAAGTTTGTATTGGCCGAGTGGACATATTAAGTGGCCATTACAAACCTTCAAATAAATAGGAGCTCAGAAATTATTATTTGGCATTGGGCGACTTCTCTCATAACTTTCTAAACGTATAAAATGTATCATGTCAAATTCACTTTGATTTCGGCAATGGCTAATTCCGTACTTAAATTTATTTATTATCTCTTTTATACCTGGTAGTAATGTCAATTGTTCTGGATATTCTGTTTTAATGTAAAATAAAGTAATATGGCAGGAAAATATGCTTTTGATTAGGGAATAGTACTAGTTCTACTACTGGGGGTAGTTTAGTCTAGTGGTCTGAATGTTAGATTCCCAGCTGAAAAGTCGGGTTCGGTCCCCAGTTTTGGCATACCTGTATGCATTCTTGAGCAGAATGCCTAACCCCCCTTGAGCCTAAATTCTTGTAATTGTACTCTCGTTTTGGATAAAGGTGTCAGCTAAATGACTACTGCTTCCTCTTACTGTTGAAAAATACAGTATAAGTTAAGCAGGATTTGTTTTAAAGGGGCACTCCTCAGTTGTGTTCTAGCGTTCGCACAGCCCAGAATAATTGCCCCTTGTTTGGAAACAAAACTGCGGGAGTGAGACAGTGAGAGAGACACATTCAGTGGTGGGAGGGGCCGCTCTCCCTGGTTTCACCCAACCAGCATCGTTTTGGTTTCAAACTGCAAGAGGACTGCCAACACTCCCTCATGCAGTTGTGTTTCCAAACAAGCGGAGGTGACCATTCTGGGTTCTGGTGGTGCAATAATGTGATCAATGAGTGTCCAGTAAGATGTGCAACTATTGTTTTACAGTTATCTTTACACTTTATGTGATGATAAGGCTTAAAATCAATGATGAGAGCAAGAAAAGAGATTATAGCCTATTGATTAGAGTCAAGTGGCACTTTATTCATGGACAAACACAATGTACAGGCACTTCAGTCACACACGTAAGGAATGCGTGGGCTGTTATTGTAAGGGGCTGTTATGGGGATTGTTCAGAAAAATTACGTTACGAGAGTTACAGTATATGGGCTTCCTGGAGCATCCACTGAAAAAAGAAAATAGGCGGTTTGATTTGCTTCCCATGCTGAAGCAGAGAAGGATCACCATGGACCACAGCCTCATTAAATGGCTTCATCATAACTCAAACACACACACACAAAGCACGCCACCAACCATTCACCCTCGAAAACAAAACCATAATACTTATTACTTAATAACTTTTTTGCCAGTGTTAATTCCTAATCCCCATGTGTGTGTGACATTCAAACCCTTATTGAAAACATAATGGAGTTACTTTTTGTGGCCAAGTGAAATATAAGAGGAACACAAAGGAGGGGAAAAGGAAGACAATTAAGCCTTGTGCTCATACAAGACGCCATGGCAACTGCAGTTACACATTTTGTCCAAGCGAGTGGCACACCGCTAAACTGGTGTAGTTTGACCAAAAATAAACAAACTCCCATGCAGAGTGAAGTGAATAAACGCTATGGGCCACATAATGTGGTGTGCATAGCAAGAGGGGTTACCCCAGGCTTTAGGAGAGGTGCGAACAGTCTGTTGTGGGGGAGGGGCTGATTTACGATGGAGGACAATGGGGTGGAAGGGAAGGGGGGGGGGGGGGGGTTGTGGGGGGGTTAAGTGTCAGGGTCGGTGACGGGGTTTAATTGTTTCGTATTTCACAAAGGGACACAGAAGGAAAATTCACCAAAAAAGTATACCTTGTTGATCTGCTCGGCTGTACGACAAAAATAGCAAAAAATTCTTATCTAAGCAAGCTTACACTTAAAACAAACGAATTCAAATGCCAACAGGTTAAGGAAATGCTTTATAAGAAACCTTGAAATAATTACATTTTAAAATGTGCAGTGTATTTTGTTAGTTTAGAGGGTAATTTATGTATAAGCATATCCAATATTACTGCACTATCTAATACATTTTGCCTATTTTAAATGGGTAGACAGCAGTACTTCCCTTGGCCCAGCCTACAAAGAATCGAGTACCTTTTGAAAGGAACAGGAGATGCCTATGGGTTAGGAAGAAGCGGAGGTCTCACAAAACATTGCTGACATGGGGCATAACTTCATTTCCACGGTGCTGGGACAGCTGTGTGGACTAATCTTCTGTGGCAACACTCAAAAACATCAATGCCTTCGGTGACCGTGGGAAGTGTGGAAGGGGTAACTCCAACTGTGTCCAGACATTCAGAGGAAAGAGAGGTCTTTTTTTACACTATTCAGGGGCTCGTCCTAAAGAAATTGCCCTTACATCTTCTTTACTCCAAGCGAGGACTATGTTTATGAGAAGAGGCCACAACAGCATACCATTTTGAATGCAAACTTCATTCTCTTGTACCATGTGATCGTTGAGTTGGAGGTTCTGATTTAAAGTTATGCGAGATACATGAAGATACATGAATGCAATACTGTTGATATTTTATAAAAAATTATATGCATTTTTTAGTCATTTGACGACATCTCCTAATAAATGCAGATTATAACTTTTGGGTTTAACGTCTTATTATATCTAGTATTTATGTTATTTTGAATTTCAATATTAAGATAAATACTTTATTGCTGCAATCACATATTTAGTGACCAGTCTCTTGTAACATCATGTAAGAAACCATCAGTAAACAGAGAACCGGGCAGTCTATCGGTGAAGAGGGGTTCATTATTTTGTGCTAACCATTACTGTGAAGCAAGAACAAAGCATTTTAGCCTACGATAATGGGTTGAGGCTGTGTCAGTATCTGGAGTGAATGGGGTTTCCCTGGAGCTCAAAAGGAACCTGCATTTACTCCATTATCTAGACACCCTAAAGCCACCACCCCCAGCAGCTATGCTATTAGATATGTTTTTATCACCCCCCGCATCTTTGCAATTTCAATGCCTCTCTCTTTATTAAAAGGAATAGAGCAATGTCTTTAAAAGTAGTGTCAGGAAGTAGACAAACTAGAGAACTCAGATGACTATCATGGTACAACTAACATGGTACTTTACTTCCATTGTCTACAAAGCTTTTCGCCATCTACGCTTGTAGTATTGTATTCTCAAGGTATTCCAGTTTGCAGAATAACATTTTTGTATTGTTTAGGAAATATTTATGTTTTGGATTAAAACTGATGAAATATACCTTAAATGAAATAATCTACAACAACTGAAATAATTTAAGAATACATCTTACCAGTAGAAATGGCAATCAGATTTTAGCTACATTAGAAGTGTGTTTTCAAGAAACAAAGGGAGTCAATGGTGAATAACGCACCTATGCCACAAATGAGGGAGAAATTATATATACATTTTCATGTAAAAAGTGTAATAAACAAAAAAATAAAGACACCTTAATTTGTCATTGTGCTTCACTATGAGTCTCTTTTGTCCTGGTACCACTTCCCTCCCAAGTAAGATCCCCCTCATATGGTTCTCATTTATTCTGCACAGCCTACTGGAATGTGGCCAAGTTTTTAAAATGACTTATTAGACCATTAATACATAGATAGCCTGCTTTACACCACACTATTATAACTGGCCCCACATACAATAGTGTGGAGTATGGACCTAAATACAGCATTGCAATGCCATTTATAAGCAATATAAAATGTTCACTATATCTAGTGTTATTAAACGTTTTAAAACATTCATTTGTTAACTGTAATAGCTTTGTACAGAAATGTTTAAGCAAGCAGAGGTCAAAGGGAGGAGGAATGAGCTGCATCCCAGAAACATTTTACTTTCAATTTTAAATCGCTGTTGGTGAGAAGAAAAAACCCCTACACGCCACAGTGATTCAGACATGCCACTGGTACTGTATATCAAACTGTATGGATATAGACTGAAGGCTGGAGCTGTTTAGTAAGTGAGACAGCTGCAGGGTAAAGTCCTTACTTTTATTGTCACACTATGTTTTCTGGGATCACAGTTTGCATTTAAAGACACCACTGCATGTAAGGTTACACGAGAGATGGCAACATCATGCCCTCAGTGCATTGTACAATTTGTGGGTCATTAGCAATGTTCTTCAACATCGGTCTGTCCCCTGCAGGTGGCACTAGTGAGTCCCTCAGTGTTGCAGTAGCGCCTCCTGGTGCGGCTTCTGCCAGAACAGTCCGACCAAGAAGACCAACACGACCAGTTCCCCTCCTGAGAAACAGCGGGTCTCTCCCTCTGACCTACATTACCACGGACAGAGTCAGAATCAATAAATGAACCAAGGCATTCATTCCACAAGAATAGCATTTATAATAGAGAGATTGTAATAGAGAGAGTGCAATAGTTACGAACAGGAGAGTTTCACATGATTTTCTCTTACCGGAAATAGACTTGAAAGTCTGGCAGGCCAAGCCTTCATATAGCTGGGGACACATGCAAATGCACTTGCCGTTCAGAAGGGCAAGGGTGGCTCCATTTTGACAGGGTTTACACTTGCATAGGCTGTACTCTGCCACGTAGTCTTCTATGGCCCGTTTCAGGTTGGCTACCCTGGTGTTAGCATCAGGCATAGCCAGTGGGATTATTGTGTAAATGGGCTCTGGCTGTCGGGGAAAATAGACAGTATTGGCTTATTTGGCGTAGCTTGGTATCAAAGAAATAGACTGAGAACCATTGTGGGTTTCACATATCATACATTTTTACATACATAAATTTCATTAATCTCTCAAGCTTACACAAGGGAAGACGCAAAATGCAACCAGTAAAACGTTTGTAGCCTACTTCACTGTAAAGAAGAGCTGGGCCCTCAGCTATGGTTCGGGCCCAGTTCTGAACGGTCGTGATGTCCATGATTCCATCCTTGTTTAACTGGGTCCTCATAGCAGCTGCACTCTCCAGATCTCCTCCCTTAACTGATGTCAGCACTTGATCCACCAGCGCTTTCCCCTCTTTCGTATCTGCAAAGATGAGACGTTTGTTTGTACCATTTAGTGTTTAGCAGTAGCCATGCAATGATGTATTTTAAAGTATTAGCTACAATATTAAAAGGTTACAGGACAGACCTCCATTGGTATATTTGATGTCGTTACAAATGCTGGGTTTAACATTGCCTCCTACAGTCACACCAGAGGTTTCAATTTCGGCATTGATGCCTACTTTGACGCAATCTTGAATGGTTCTCTCTGAATACTCTGCAATAAATTTGAAAGGTCTTAGTTGCGTTCACATCATGAAACCTGAGGATTAATGACAAATTAAAACACAGGATGTAAATCACAATCCCCCAGCATTTTGTATTGGGGCGGCATTCAAGATAGAAAGCTTAACAGAGGCCAGCATAGAAAAAGTAATAAATAGAGAGCCCAATTGTTTAGAACATGCCCTCTACCATTTCACCTATGTAAAATAGATTTTTTTCCCCCCACTTCTGTAGTCAGCTGGTTTGTCTGAATGGGCCTGAAAGGGCTGGTCCAATTTTTTAATTTGTCTATCATCATTTCATTTAGCCAAAATTCCTCTCTGAAAAATAATCATACTGTCAGATTTGTCCCAAGCTGTGACATAATTTCTGGATTGAACCAATCGTCTCTGACATATCCTGCCACTCCCACAGCCAATCAAGTTAGGGCATGTCGTTTGTGCAACACAACTGAAACGCATATAGCCAACAAGTGGAAGTCTGGACAATTAAGCTCCACCCAGTCTTGGCTCTGGGAGCATATCCCAATTAAATGAATGGCCGCCATTTTTCCGTGCTGTATCCAGTTCTTATAATACAGCCATGGGGGCAGGGGAAAAATGCTATGGGGAGTATGATCCAGGTGATGTCATGTCTGAACAAATATATTTTTATGTGGTCACAAATAGTCTGAGGCTGATTAATGGATTAATAGGAATATCTTAGTAAAACTTAATCATTCACATAGACAAATAATAATAAACAATAATATTATAATGAATAATGATTTTGAAATTCTAATGTAATGTAATGCAAATCAACATTATTTACATATAACAACATAAATGCTCCACATACTTTTCTCTCTGATGGTGTCCTGGTTGAGAACATAAACAAGTTCATACTCGCCACCAGACAGCCCATTCCTAGTATAGTGAGTTCCATAGTCTTCCAGGAAGGCAAAATACAGGCCCTTCTCATACACCAGAGGAAGAATCTTTACATGGTCCAGAAAATCATCTGCAACTTGGAGTTCACGGGATCGTAGCCTGTAGGTACTCATCTGCACTGTGCCCTTCACTCTAATATAGCTCTTGTTCTGTGTGGACGGTGGAGAAGAATTGGTAAGAAATGTATATTCTTGTATTGATTGAATGTGACTTGAAATCTACACTTGACAACAATTTTATAGTGAACTATGATACATTTTTTTTAATAAAAACATTTAATTGCCATTAGTATAGGATGTGGTCCTACAGTACCAAGCCCAAGTAAAACCTACAGTATAACAAGAGACCCCTTGAACTTGCCAATTTTGTTGTTGGTGCACTGGATATTACAGTTGCCGGAATTATACTAGCTCAAGTGATTATGTGGTTTAGGATTAAGAGGTATATTGTATTGAAAACAGACAATTAAAATGTCTGCTAAAAGTCAATAAAATAGGATTGTCAATAGAATAGAAGCATATGCAGTTGCATCTCGTGACCAAACGGGTCCGCCATTTGTCCAAGTTACCCTAAGCAGCTTTAAACAGTTGACAGTGATTGGGTGATACCTACCTTAATTTTGCTAGACTCTGAGACCTGCTTGATCAATTCTTTCTTCTCATACTCTACTTCAGCTCCTACATTTCCTGACACAGACACATTTGATTTGGCCATGCTCTTCTCAGAAGGGTTGAATTTAGCGTTAATTCCACCTTGAATTTTAAAAGTTGTATCAGTTAGAATTTCATTCAGAAGGCTGTGTGTGGTTTCGTAGATTTCTTTTGAAACGGTTTCCTTCACATGAGTCTTGAAAAAAATGTAGAATTATGTTAGTAAGGATTCAAATGTTTGGTCTATTATGCACACTCACATACACTAGAACATAAACATCATGCTTTATGGATTTCAGTACTAACCTCATAACTGAGCACACCAACGTTCCAAGGAATCCGGAGAAACTGCCTAGTGTTTGGATTTCTTACTTTTTCACACCTTCCATTGAAAAAGTCATTGTTGAAGGGGTTCATTCGAGGATTTGCGCCTAAAATGTTGATCCTGGTGCATGGAAACATTATTTCAAATAATGTAAGGTAAATAATTTTCCAGCTGACCTTTATATTTCTCCATTGGGGTCATGGGAGATTCCTACAGCAGTTAGGCTTTAGATTAGTTTATATTTACATTGGAAACTATTATTACATTTTACGATAAATAATGCATTTCTCTGTAATGTCTGATATAATGCACTGTATAAATCAATAAGCCATTTAATAAGAAATTCATCATAGATTCTGAAGGGTGTGCTTTGTTATACTTTGTTATAAATGTTTTAATTCACCCATGCAGGCACATTTTACACCATCATCCTGATATGTTTATTATATATGTTATATATGTTTCCTGTGTTTGTCAGTTGTCTATGCTGATGTTTCATTGTGTACATGTTGCTGCTGTTGTGTTGCAGGTATCTCTACCTACCTACCTACCCAATGCTACCTCTACCTCAGATCTTATTTAAAGATAAGTTAGTTCTCACCCATATCCTGCTGTCCTCCCTTGCTCATCGTTATCCAGAACAGTGTTACAGGGCTTGTGCACAGGTTCACATACTTCATCACTGCTGTCCATGCAGTCATAGTCCCCATTGCATGCCAGCCTTCTGTTGATGCAATAGCCTACATGAGAGAGAAAGAGAGGCATAGTTCAACTCAACACTGTTTTCTAAACTCACTTTGTTGAAGGGCATAATTATTTTTACAAGTCTTCCTGCATGAGCATTAATTAATATTTAATAACGAGGTCAACGATCATTAAATACTTTAGTTTTCAGTGGACAAAGTTGCACTGTCATGATCATTAATTAATATGACAATTAAAAATAAACAAATAACAAATAAACAAATAAACAAATAACAGAATTGTGATTCTTTGGGTTCCCAGACCCTAAAATGTTTTACTTTTTTGCAATATAGACTCATTTTGTTGAAATGTAATAATCTTTCTACTTTTCAGCAATAAAGTAGAAAGTAAAAATGAAAGAAAATATGTCTTTATTCACTTATGACTGGTGTTTAATTTGTGCTAAAACTAGAAAGGCACTTTCTAGTAAGCAACCAGTAATTTTAGATTTTATAATTCCTCAATTGTGTATTGACTTGTGGTTGAAAATAGCCTAACAAAAACGTTGTTGTCTTGGTTTAAAACATGCTTCCCACACCTGAGTGCTTGCATTTCTCTCCTCCCCATACAGCTCTCATAGGCATAGACATTTTCTACCTTTTCTCCTACACCTAGTGCCTACTCATTTGTAGACATTTGTGTTTCGAAAAACAGCAGGGCAGATATTTTGGGGCGCTATAGTAGCCTACAAGCAGCTTACCATTAACCTTCGCAAACATAAGTGCATAAAATACTGTTCAATGACATACATCCAGTGCATGAAACAAACAGTCACCGCCCTCGTGGGCTTTCTACTGTTAAATGAAAAAGAAACATGTAAAAATGTATTTGTACCTGACTCGCATTGGAACTGTGTGTCAGAGCATGCAGGAGCCGGTGGCTGTAGACATTCTTCATCTGTATTGCAAGCCTCCCTGTCACCAATATGTCCAGTGCAGGGTTCCCCATCAAACTGACCAAACGTTATTATACCTCGAGAACGCAACTGACACCCAAAAAAAAAAAAGTTATTGTGGAAAGACAGTAAGAAAAAAAAAAGATTTTATTAATTTATCAATTTAAATTTTTGAAATCTAGTGAACATATAATGTTAGAAACTCACTCTTATCTTTGTGCAAGGGTCGCATGGCGACCAGTTTGACCAGCCACTCCACACACAGTTCACACTTGGTGGATCAGGCACCTGAACTCCCCTAAAGATTACATTTTAAGAAAAGCAATATTCTTCAATAATAACTAATAATCACAAGGTACTGAGGACTTACTTTTGTGTTAAGGAACTGGGTCATATACGTACAATCCTCCTCCAAGAAAAGCGACGGTTAAACACAGACTGCGAAGGCCCAGCTGGAGAGCATTGTCGGTCCTCATAATGAATCTGTGCTGTACTGTAGCATTAGGATGTGCACACTGAATCTTATATGCTAGTGCACTGTCAATGATTGTCAGTTGTTTGGATTTCAGCAATATTTGTGCCTTTATTGATGTGATCTTTAGAACCCCCCACCCCCAAGTACAGATACAGAATTTTTATTTGAAACAGCAGAAAACACTGAAAGTAAAATAAAGAAGTAAAATAAAAGTAAAATAAAAAAGTAAAAACTAGTGTTTTTGTTAAAATCTTTTAAATAAACTGTATTTTATGTTTTTTTACTTTCCATCCATTTTACAAACAACAACCTAGTGAGGCAGAGTTTTTAATTTAATTACACTAAAAGAACTAAAAGATAATTTGTGTGTAAGGTTTGGATTTAGACTTGATTTGTATATATGTGCAGACACTATGCTAGCAGTATACCCCATATTATGCAACATATGAGTTTACAGGAAACCAAAGTAAATATTTCTCAATGTTCCTTGACAAATATTGACAAGGTTGCTCTCTTCTTCTATCTTTTGTAATTTAACAGCAATGGACAGGTTTATTGGGCAGAGTAACCACATCATACATGTTTAAAGCAAGGCTTGAGTTTCCCCAATGCAAATTAAACATAAAAGTTCATGAATCAAAACAAACTGTATGTACTCACTGTAAATATCTTTTGATTAAAAAAAGAAAGTTAGAGCTCCCATATACAGTAATGACAAACCAACAGTGCTTTATGAGGAGAACTTTTTTGAAAAAGTTCAAACGAATAGTAGCTTTTGAATCAGAACTCTAGTTCCTCTGTTGGTAGTGCCTGTAGTTCTACCAGTTGCCACTAGAGAGCCAATCATCCACTAACAAACCCTCAGCCCATTAGAAGTGGTTAACTTTTTGAATCTTTTAAGTCTTTTAAGTCTTTTAGACTCTTGTAAATATCAAATTGTTTTACTGAACGGTGGCTGCACGTGTGACATTCACATTAAAATAGATCTAATACTATACTTCACTATAAAATCACTGAAAGTGATTAAAGTGTTAAAGAGGGAAAAAAAGGAAGAAGAATAAAGGGTAAGGACAGAAAAAAGTTCAGAGAAAAAAAGAATCTAATCACACAGGGAATGTGCATAAATGTTTTTTTTACATTGCATTGGTGCAACAAACATTATGTCCACAAGATGGCCACTTATGCAAGTAAAACAGGCCGGATGAAAAAACAAGTTGGGACTTTTGTGACCTGAATATGAATTAAATGAAAAAGGAAATTAATGGATAGATATGACACATCTACACTATACAATAATAATAACCACAACAGAAATAACAGTACACAGTGCGTACACTTGTTATAACTTTGACATCTGTGTTGCTCAGGAAGTGTCAGTTGGACCTAACAATGTGTCATGTAATTCTAGGGCTATTTGCTGAGTCTGCAATTCTTTGCTCTTCTCAAAAAAGGAGTGCACATTCTATAAAAAGTAGAAGCTGAAAACATGATAGGACTGAATCAATCCAAACTGCATCATGCATTATTCATCATAAATTTTATTTTATTTTATATTTCGCAATACTGAGCTCAAGTGTGGAAAAATGTTTGTATCCAGTTATATAAAACAAACACACACATTTTACAGTACTAACAAGCGCTACCAATTCTTGGCCTTTGAATAAATAACAATAATAATTTATTTTTGGTATGGTGCAATACAGTATTTCCCGCTGACTTAAATACATTTGAGTCAAACTCTTTTCCCTTGGTGTCCCTGGTGTCAATCTGGGGCTTCCCTCTCCTGTCTCTTTCCGTAGCCTAGATAAATAGCAACTTGCAGAACAGGGGTAGTCTAGGGTCTATTTGGTCATGTCCCGCTTGAAAGGCACAAATATGTGCTGAAGTAACAACTTTTTTAGGTTTGGCAGTTTCCTCCCCATTGGCTCAGGAAACCAGAGGGTTGTTTGGTGCTTGGCTAATATTTCTCCTGACTAGAAAGACTTCCTGTTTTTGGGGAATGTTGGATGTGCATGGGTACACCTCAGGGACAGACTGTTAGCAATAAACTACACTTATTTGCATAGAGTGAGAATTGTCTAGCCTGGGAAGACCATTATGATTTTGCAATCTCCACGAATTGTTCCACTCTACAAATCAGTCTTTAAACTCTCTCAAGCCTTTAGCAGGCGATTGGACCACCTTCAATTAATCAGAACAACAAATGTCTGATGGTATTTTTCAAACACAGACGCTAACAGACAATTGGGAGACATTCAGCGAGACCTTCACTGATTGGATGGTGGTTCTATATCAGTTTTGAGTTCCCAGACATGCAAAATTATACTTTTCCATGCTAAGAGTCATCTACTGAGACACGTCACACAGAGCTTAATGCCGTGGAAAACAGCAGATGAACAAGATGAGGTTCCATCCGGCAAACGAAACAATTCTTTATTTAAAGATGACCTCAATTATGGATCGGAGATACTGTAAGTGGTTGTGGTGGCAGTCAGTGCCAGGATTCACTCCCCCCAAAAAGACAACCCCTCTTGGGATTGCACGTGGCCTTCCTGACATAAACAGAGGAAGGCGTGACTTCCCTTTAGAGTCTCTCAGTCAGCATTGCTATCATACAACTGAATGTATGCCTGATACATCTTCCTGACAATGTCCCGCTCTCTTTTGCAACCATGTCACCATGATCAACGCTAGCGGAAGTGGTTTACCCTACTGGCCTGACGTTTCCAAATACTGATGTGCTAGACAGACAGTGAATCACATTGGGAATAAGGAACTCTTTTTTTTTTAACCAACATCATCTGACAATGACAAGATAATATTGGATGGTAGGTCAATTATCTAATCAGGTTCTTGATTAGATAATTGACCTACTATCCAATATAATATTAAAGAGCCTGCTTGCAGAAAAAAAGCAACACTTGTATAAGTTAATTTAAGATTTTATTTAACAAATAATTGAAATGCTAACAATTAATATGTGCTATTGATAGGTTGATAAAGGGCTAATTATTATATTATTTTTTTTACAAATTTAATTACACCCAGTTCTGCCAAGGCCCGTCTCCGGAAAGCAAGGATTTATTGAAAATGCATTAAGGATATCTTTAGTACTTTTCTTTGTGCACATATGCAGACCTTGAAGAAAATAGGAAAAAGGGGGAAAACAAGAGCCCGACTAGAAATGCAAAGACAATGGTTAGTCAGGGAGAGAGGAGGCACTTTCTCACCTTGTCAATGATGTGGCTTCAGTGAAGCCCATCTCTTAAATAACAGCCTCTGTCAGCAAAACACAGGATACAGCGACAGGAAGGGTGTCCTTCCTCTGTCCTCCATGTCTCCATACCTGAGCTCTCAAAGTACATTTAAGCTTCTTTCTCTGGAGAAGGTGGTTTAGTAGTAGTGTTTGCTAGCAACACTCAAACATCATTACTGTACGTGCAATACATGGGATGGCATTGCACCTCATGTTCTAAGTTTTGTGCCTATTAGGCACCAAAGTGTCATTCCACAAAATAACCCAGACAACCCAGATTACCCACATTATGATGCCCACAAAGAGAGAAATTATAGTCCAGTAGATTAGGGTTCTTTACAACCATTTCTGTGATGATAGTCAGATGTAGCATATTGGGCAGTATACTGTACCTGATCTTGGGTACATTTTTGGGGCATTTAGTAGGCCACTGACCTCTACCTTGACGTCCAGTCTACGTAATCAACTCTCAGCCCAAAAAGTCCAAGGTTCAATTCCCGCTATGGGCCCTCCTGTAAGCATCATTGAGCAAGATGCATAACCTTGATGTGCTACTTGTAACTGTTAGTTACTTAATAAAATCATCTGCTAATTCAAGAGTAACACACTCCATAGTAAGCATGATAATGTCTCCTTTTGTGAGAAGGTTACTTTCTTGGGAGAAGTTTAGGTCCACCTGCAGTTAAAATAGGCTTGTAAATGACAAAATATTGATGTATTTACTGTTAGTGATAGTATCAAGATCGGGCTTGGACAATAGAGGGGTAGAAACCGATTTCTAATATGCTTGTGGCACAGTGCTGCCCCAAGCCAATAATTCTGTCAGATGATCACAAAATAAAAAAAAAACGTCTCCTGCTAGTCTATTTTGGTAGCCTTTAACAGGCTGTTTCGTAGTCTACGTGAGCTACGCGGACGCAGTTCCAAACGCAAGGCTCACGCTGCACGCACGTATTAGTAGCACACAGAGAACGCGCTTCAGTTGCAGCGCTGGGCCTGGTCAGATACACCGCTCATCCAACAGGGGGTAGCAGAGTCTCGGTTCACTTGTCAGGTAGAAACGCAAATGGCTACTGAAGAGAAATGCGTAACTTTGTTAGGCTTCTGCTGAATAAAATTATTCGTCATGAATACAATTATAAAATTGATGTGATGTTGGTATCATGTCATAAATAGGTTAGCCTAACCATAAAGACACGTTCCACGATCACTTACACTATAGGCTACTGATTATTATGTTCACATTTTGACAAAAGCCCACCGCATTGCTCAATGATTTAAAGCTCAGTGGATTTTCAAGCAACCAAAACATGAATAGCTAGAGCGCACGAACGCGGTAGCCTACAGACGTTCCTCGTTGTCTGCTATCCCTATCGCACTTCTTCTGTAATAGAGCGAAAGTAGTCTACGTTAGGCCTACTTATTCCCATTAGCACCCGTATCGTAAAGACGTGGAACGGCGCTTGCATGCGGTACACATATTTGGACAGCCCATTTTGCTACGCAAGTAGGCACGCATCAAACCCTGCTTGGGTAGCCCGATGCGTCCGCGTCGATTTGGTAGCCTAAAACGGCCTTGGCTATTGGCTGATGAAAAATACAAATACTAATGTATTTAAGAATAAGATCAATGTTCTAATGTTGGAGAGATTGCATCCATAAATACCTTATTGTTATTAACTTGCAATATTTTCCCTTTACCTCCTATTTTCCTGGCCTAAAATTTTAGTTTTGGAGCCACACATAAAGAGACCGCCCCTTCAATTTAAAGAGCATGAAATGTGGTACCTCTGGTAGAGACCTGGCAGTCAAGGGTTAAACTGGGAGGTCGCAGCAGTGCTCTGTGGCAGAGGCTCTCCACCGCACAGCGGAAAAACATCTGAAGTTGGGCCGAAGTCTGTTCTTATTGACGCCGCGGAGGCATAGCCATCACCGGACAGCTTGAACATTCTTAAAAGTTCAACACCAGCCTCCGATATAAGGACTCCGCCGGGCTCCGTTTAACGGTAGGGTTACGTCAAACAAACATTCCGCATCAATTAAACGGGTCGTAGCATTTTATTTGTGGATGCCGTATTCAAGATTGCTAGAGGAAATGATATAAAACAAGTTGCACTGAAAACCCTTTTTGTTTTTTTAAAGTTATTGATACTCGAGTAACTCCAAGACGCCGCTGTTATTTCATTAATTCCAGCTGTGCCTGTAGCGCACGTCACGGAGGTAGGCGGAATTCGAAGTCGCAATTTTTACATAGCATATTCTGTTATGTTTCCCGAGGTTTTTCCACTATAAGTCAATTATCGTCACCGTTCTCTATTTTCTTCTTTTTTTTGGACCAGAAAACCTGTATGAATAACGTTGTTTTTGTGGCCTACAGTAATAATAGGCTACCTTATGATGGAAAGTAAAGATGGGTTTTAGGCTACTGTAGGGTTAGCCTACACTTTAAAATGTGTGTTGTCATACATTTTATGTGTCCAGGTTGGTCTTTGAGTTCTGCTCTTTCAACATCCCATTTACTTACAAAGTGACTCATGCACTGATTTCCTCCAGATGTGCTGAATTCACTCTTTCCTGCAAAGCAAGATTGTGACATTTCTCTGTCTGAGTTATTTTGCTGACAAATTAATACATTTTGACGTTTGTTTTCTGTGGAATCAAGTCGGCCTATGCCTATTTTTCTTACTTAACCTCAGCAGCACCAGCAGGGTAGGTCTATAGCTGGTTAACTAAACTTGGCTAACGCTGCATCATGTAGCCTACAGTTTTAACCATTTTGCATTGGGCTATATGGGCCTTGGAGTTCTTCTCTGCTGTGCGGTGCAAACATTTTAAATGGCAGGTTAGGTGAGATGTAACCCTTTACCTGAAACATACAAGATGAACTGCTGATGTTTTACTGTTTGTTTTAGTGTCCCTTAGTCCTAGTGCTGACACATTCTGTCCACACCATAAGGACTCTGATACAGCAGTAGTTATTGGACAACTTGGGTCATGTGTGCATGGCCTTATTAATTTCAAGGCCCATTTTAATGGGACGTCCAGTCTGTTTTTAAAAGTGTGTGTTTGTTGCCACACGTCTTATCTGACAACTCAGAAATTAAGAACATTTATTTGTGATAAAGACGCAGTCATACTCCAAATGTCCCAGAACATTTGATGTTATGTCCTTTTTTTTTATTTTATTTATTTCTTTTCTTCCCAGTTATAACTTATCCAGAGATGACATGTCAACTTTGTACACACTTGATGTTAGAAAACCGTAGCATAAGTCAAGCTGGACGCGACAAAGGGTTTGTTTTAGTGCTGTAATGTAAAACGAATTATTGTAGCTATAAACAATTCTGTTGATTCTGGCAATAAAGACACTAAGGTTGGATATATATTTTGCTGAAAATTGTTTACAGTATAGAAGCTTTGCACAAAACGATGTACTCTGAGGCTCTTATCTGTCACTCTGTGGCTACTGTTTGTTGGATTGCTTAACCACCTAAATAGCTGGATCATAAACAATGGGTTTTATTGATAAAAGTGCATATGATGTGTTTTATGCACACCATCACTTTTTCCAATGGCAGGAAGTTTGACCTGACCGGTCGGGTAACCCCAGTCAGAATATTGAAGGGCAGCAAGGCAATTATGAAGATTCCAATTTATCTTTTTTGTTATTGATCAGCAGGGCATCACGGGATCTCTCGGCAAGCTAGCGTAAGATTAACTTGGTTTAATTGCTTTCCCTTTGCCCTCTGACAACCTTTGCTCCACCATAGAGTTCTGCAAACTGACAGTCAGTCAGTGTAGCCTGTATGGTTGGTCCTAAAGGGTATGTTTGTTTTTTTTATAGAAAATAATTTTTTACATTTTCTTCTCAGTAATATGGTACTGTAGCCTACTGTATATGGACACTGCTAACACAACCCATGTGATTCTGAACTAGACGAGATTAAGACAAATCGCAGGTGCTTTGGTTGGCTGTACAATACAATGCTTTGAAGTCATATTGGTTTTGTACGTTTTTCTAACCTCCTAACTGACATTTAAATGCAGCAAAGCAGGACCATTGTCAGAGAAAACAATGAGAACTGTTGATATTTTTGCTTACGTGAAGATAATGTAATCTTTATTAAAAGCTTGTCGTATAATGCCCTTCTGTAATTTAAACAGTTTTGGTCATTCTGGAAAAGATGTGGCAATATACTGTAACTAGACCAGGTGTGTTACCCAACTTCTAAACACAGCTGTTGTAATACACTACACCTGTTCTCACCCATGTGCTGTTAGTGAGAGTATCCTCTTAACTGGCCTTACCTTAAATATTGAACCCTTCCTCCTCTGGGAGCAAGTAGCTGAACCTGTACTCCAGCCAGAGGGGGAAAAACAAGTTGGATGAGTTGTTGTGACCCTTTCCTTTTGACCAGAACACACGTTTTAGTGGGAGTCTGAAAATCTAAGCAGTATACCTGCGACACACAACGGCGCACATTTCCCACCCGATTCCTCTAAGCCACTTTAATGTGCTGCTCTCTGAACAGATAGCTAGACGGGGATGTTCGAGTGCTGAGCCAACCTTCCTGCTGCCCTCTTACCCTCCCCTGAAAACAGAGCTGTTCTCTGGGTTGAACCCCCCCCCCCCCACCCCCAGGTCTGCCCGTCCTGCGAGCCTCACCCTCCGCCATGTCTACAGAGGTGGAGAACAGCATGCCTGTCCCTGAGGATCCCAGCATCCCCCCCACCACTGCGGCCCCATCCTCCCCAGCCACTGCTACGTCCAAGACCCCTTTTAAAAAGGAGAAGAAGAAAGGTATAGTGTATTCAAGACTCGATTCTTTTGTTTGCAGGTTGGACACGAACGTTCGAGCTTAAAGCTACAATCTTGAACTTTCTTGCTAGTGGCGTCTCTACGACACCTGCAGTAAGCAAGTGTTGGGCATTCAAACTGACTCATTTAAAAAAAAATAATAATGTTTTATTTACACAATACATACAGAATCAGTAATAAAGTTAAATAAACAAAAAACAAAACAGACAATTTAATAAATGAATGAAACCAGATGGGAGGGAAGGATCATTCATAGCGTAAACTCTCTTTAACTCACTATATATGCTCCCACTCTGTCCTGGATGGTCTCTTTCTAATGTCAGATACATGCAAAGATGGGTAGGTAGGTTCATCCAAAAAGCATGGAGACCAACTTACCAGGAATTAATAGAATTTTTTTTTTTTAAATAAATATTAATAGTGCTGTGGAAAGTCGTATTGACAACATTGAGTGTCCTTTGTGTTTTTCAGCCTCAGAGAAGACAGATGAGTACCTGCTGAGCAGATTTCAGGGGGATGGCGTGAGGTACAAGGCAAAGCTGATTGGCATCGATGATGTCCCAGAACCCCGGGGAGACAAGATGAGCCAGGACTCTATGATGAAACTTAAGGTACCGCATATCAAGGAATGACAACGCACCCAGTTCTAAACATCGCTGTATGACAAGACATGAATATTATGGAAGTCACTAGGTGTCCCTGTTTTGTTAATGATTTGTTCTATCTATAATATTGTTTTCTTCTATCTAAAAATAATATTGTTTTCTTCCTAGGGAATGGCTGTAGCTGCCCGGTCCCAAGGTAAACACAAACAAAGGATTTGGGTCACCATCTCTATGTCGGGCATCAAGATCATTGATGAGAAATCGGGGGTAAGTTCAGCTACGTTTTCCTATGCATACATCAGCGTCTCACACACAAACATGACTCATCAGATTATGCGTCACATGAAAATATCCATTCACCTGGCCATATTGTGTAACATCGTGGAAAAATCAATTCAAATATCAGATAACTTTAAAATTGTATTATTGCATACATGTCAGTTAGTTGTGTTATTTTGCTGATTTTAAATAAATCTTGTATTTTTTTTTTTATTCAGGTGATAGAGCATGAACATGTGGTCAGTAAGATCTCCTTCATCGCCAGAGATGTGACAGATAACAGGGCATTTGGTTATGTGTGTGGAGCTGAAGGCCAGCACCAGTTCTTTGCCATAAAGACTGCACAACAGGTACACACACGCTGAATACCAAAACGGATGATGGACAGAGTGATGAAGGAGGGATTTTTGTGTCATTATACAGGTAGAGCCTCTGGTCACTGATCTAAAAGATCTTTTCCAAGTCATCTTCAACATCAGGAAGAAAGAAGCCGAGGCCTCACAAAAGGTAACCGAAATATGTTTTCATGAAATGGTGGAATTATGCAGAAGTACTAACAGTAAGAACCTTTTTTCCTGGAATATGGGTTGGGAGTGGATAATTGTGTATTTGGTCAGTGTTAACACTGACCACTGACCTGTTTAAATTTTAATATTTTTTGTTCAATCATACCATTGTAGTAATGCTGCTTTTATTTTTTTAAACTAAAACCTTTTTATATTTAAAAAGGGACATTCATTGTCAATATCTTTATTACAGGGTGAAAATGGCCATACAATAAATGAGGTAAGAGCATCTTTGACTGTTTTATTTTAATTACTTTTTCTAGCAATTATAGCCCTTTTATTAATTTTTTTATTCAGAGATCCCACAATATTGCCATTAAGTAGACCCCTTATTATGCTGTGTTCGCTTGTTCATGCTGATGCCGCGTTCCAGTTGTATTCGGAAGTCAAAGTTTCCAAGTTCCAGGTCGACGGATTCAACTGGAATGCATTGTTCAGCACGATACACAATGATACGTTTTCCTCAGCTTTGATCGTTGATAGGAGACTGACGCTAACCGGCTTGTGGTATAGCCTGTATGTGTCTATGGCTTGTGGTAAAATCCCCATGTGTATGGTTCACATGTAATATAATAATCTTGTTAGTCCGTCTCTGACCATGTTGTGATAGGCTACCCAATAGCCGCTGCCGACGGCCTCATAGAGTTCCACTGTAGCGGCCGCGGATGGGCCCCTCCCTACCGTTTACACAGAACGGCCAGGCAGAATGAAGGAGCAATATTCTCTTTTCTATTCTCTTGAAAACGCTGTGTAAAAAGGGCTAATATGTGACAAGTGTTATTTAATTTTCAGAATGGAAGTGAAGCCCTGCTAAATGTTGATGGAGAAATAAAAACTGCCAAAGTAAGTGTTTCCTATCTCATCTTGTACATGACTATATTTACATTTAAGCATTTAGCAGATGATTTTATCCAAAGCGACTTACAATTAGTTGTATTTTTTTTTTTTTATTATATCATCTACATTTGGTAGAATATGTTGGTAAATTACAGTAAGATTTGGATACGTCTATTATTATTTTGCTAGGTTAAGAGTGATTCATAAAAGAGCACATCTGTGTGTTTTGTACAGTAGACACTTGTCTACTCTTTAACTTGCCAAATTGACTTTTGTGGCTTCAAGGAGCACAGAACTTGCATACTGTAGCTCTTCTCATTGTTTTTTCTTCCCAGCCACAGGAGCAGCTTGACCTCTTTGGTGACATGTCTACTCCTCCAGATATATCTGCTCCAGCAGTAAGTACACCACTGCAGCTGGTTTTGTAAGGAAATAGGTGCCTATGATGGGTATGGCACATCATTCTTCTTAATATTTTTGTACATCACACGCATAAAAAGGCTCTCCATGAATACAAGGCTGTCTAACAAAGGTCAGTTAACTCTTTGGGCCCTATTTTAACGATCTAAGCACACGGTCTAAAGCGCATGGTGCAAGTGCATTTAGGGCCTCTCCAAATCCTCATTTGTAGAAAAAAGGGTCTCAGCACCAGGCGCATGGTTCAAAAGGGTTGTACTTGGTATCTTATTCATGGGTGTGTTTTGGGCGTAACTTGAAATAAACCAATCCCATTCCCTTTTAAGAGCCAGATGAGCTTGCACCTTGGCTGATTGCTATTATAATGGCGTATTTGCCAAGTAGTAAGGAAGGAGGAAATGGATCTGATGGATGGATTGAAGACTATCTACGGCAGGATTCCAGCAGGATAGAATATCTTGATGTACACCATAATAATCTTTCTCATCTTTCGCTTTTCGATGCCTCAAGATGGCAATGCGCCTGACTACACCTCCATTATAAGACCAACGCGCCCATGGAGGCTCAGATGGGCACAAGTGCATTGGCTATTTAAACAACGTGGGCGCTGGAAGGGAAAATAGTCGGTCTGACACTAGCAAAGACTTGCGTCACGCTTGGCACCAGGTGTAAGATAGGGCCCATAATATTAGATGTCTACCTTTCTAGATTTCTTAAGTACATTTTGTTGTGTATAATGAATGCAGTAATGTAAGAAATATTTTTTAAAAGGGTTTTTCTATGTGATTTAATGTCTTTCCGGGGGGGAAAAGTGCGTTCACTGCATAACTATAGAACACTGGAATCATTTTGCATGTAAGATCTCAAACTCGACTCTAAAAAGACCTGTATTTTTTTTTATTTTTTATTTTTTGGCCTACATCTATTTTAGCTTCAATTCGAAAATGTCTTTTGAGAATTGAGTTTTTGATCTCTACTTATTGATTTTAATCATTCATCAGTCTGCTTGAAATGTTTTCGCACCATGTGATTCATTATGGGTTTGTTAACAATTGCTTTTTTCTTCTGCAACAGAACTGATTTTTATAAATCTGCCTTCTCTCTCATCTCACGTTAACCAGGAGTCTAATATTCTCTTGCTGGACTTATCCACTGAAGTTGACAGCAATCAGAATTTTATAAAGGGAAACCCCTTTGTCGCTTCCTGTGCCACTAACCCTTGGGCGTCTCCCCAGACAAAGAACCCCTTTTCCTCGACGTTTGACTTTTTTCCAACCCCAGACACTGACCCTTTCAGAGATGACCCTCTTTCCCAATTAACCACCCAGTCAGAGCTCCATAATCCACAGATCTCTCTCCGCACCGCCCAGCACAGTCCCGAGAGCACTGTCACCATACTTATGAATGGTGGGCGGAATGAGGACTCGGACCACACCAGTCGGCATATGAATGGGTTATCCAATAAGAGCGTGATCTTAGCTCTTAGTAACGGCCAGTGGGCACAAGGGGGCATGACTCGGGGGAACGCGTCCATTTCTAACGGCACGCCATGTGACCCGCCACCCCCGTCGACTCCTTCTAAGGACTCTGTTGTCATTAACCCACCCCCGCAGAACGCTAAGGCTGGACGAGGTCGAAGAAGTGCAAAGGTGACGATCCATAGATAGATGCATCACCGCACTGTTGCATGCAACTTCATTTTATGCACTTGGAAGCCATGCTGCGTTTCTTAATTTCCCTTTGTGAGCACTGGGATTGTTATGGGGATTTTGAGCCGTTTTGGTGATATGCAAGTTGTAGTGAGGTCAAATGACTTTAGGTCACTCAGAATGTCAAAGGGCTTGTTGCGTAAGTGTGCGTGTTATTTGTTTTCATTTGTTTTTAACTGCATGTACTGGTGGTTGCATGCTTCTCTACAATGACTTAATGTAATATAATTTGACTGCACTACTAATCTATAAACTCTATATTCCCAATATCATCTCTGCTTATACCGCACACTGCACTAATTCATTAATGCTTCAGTGAATTAAGAAGTGGTAAGTGACTACAAAAACTATTCTGACAAACGCAATCAAGGTAAAGGATTGCTTCTGGTAACAATTGAAGTAATTGCTTCTTTATAAAGCAATAACTTCTGTTTGACAATACTGTACGCAACAGTTGCTATAATTGTGCTCTTTATTTTTCCATTAAAAGTCGACGCCCAATGATCTTTTTGGGGCAGACCTGTTTGCTGCTCCCAGCCAGACTGAGAACATTTACACAAGTACGCCTGCTTCCAGCAGCACCACCTCCTCCTTGGCGGCCCTGGGTAATATTGCTTTTACACCTGAAGAATTGTGACGCTACTCTGCTTGTGTAAATGGGCCTTATAGGATGAATAGGGGCTTGTACCCAAAGAGGGAATGTTGAGGTTTATTATAATTAGATACACAAGAATAATTGTCCCCAACGTTGAACCCGCAAGGTCTAAAGCGACTAACCAGTTGATTAAAGGTACACTCTTCGATTTGGTCGACGCCAGCCTTACAGAAACATTGTTTTCTGGTGGGGAAACTCTGGAGTATAGGCTTACGAGTGCTCTTACGAGTGCTCTGCCCATACTATCGTGGGCCGTTAGGTTTCACAGTATGAACAGTGTACTGGGGCAGAAATATGGGGACCTATAATGCAAACGAGGAGTGAACCTTTAAATACGGGACGCGCATGCCACAATGGCCTGGAGCTCACAGCCCTGAGCTCACAGGCTGAAGTTATCAGTTAGTGCTGTATTACACCGTCTTGACCATCAGAGGGTACTATTGTCCCAGATGAATAAAAGAAACCCTTGCATACTATAGATCTCTCTGTGAACCTTTCTTCACTAGGAATTAACACAAGAAGGGCCAAATCATCTGTTGTGAGGAGATGCCTACACCCTGTTTCTTTCTTTTTTCCATCAGGGAGTCTTCAGCTAGGTCCTCCTATGACGGCCCCTGTGTCTGTGCCAGGTTTGTGGGGAGCTCCTGGTTCAGTGCCGTCCTTGTACTCCATGCCAGGAGGCGTTTCTCAGGTGACATTCCAAGGTGCTCAGCCCACCTTTCCCCAGCCATCGGCCTTTGGTGCCCTACCGATACCACCCACCGCTTGGGGCCAGCAGGTACCCACTCAGTTCGGCGCTCCACCCCTCACCCAGCCCAATCCTTGGGGCCAAGCTCCACCAGCAGGGCCAGTCGGAGGTCCAGCATGGGGTCAACCCTCAATGACCAACCCTTTCCAGCCTGGCCCGTTCCCCATGATGGGTGAGCACACGGGAGCCCCACGACCACCTCCCAGGCCACCAGTCAAGGAGACGCCACCAAAAGTAGTGAATACTGCCTTCACAGCGCTGGACCCCCTTGGAGAAAAGGAGCAGCGGAGTGGAAAGGACATGTTCAAAGACTTCCAAATCGCCAAGCCCCCTGCCATCCCAGCAAGGAAAGGGGAGCAAGGGTTCAGCTCTGCTCCGGTCCCCAGCAGCAACGGAGGTGGGGCCTTCGACCAGTACTTCTCCAGTAAAGTGGGCCTTCCTCAGGAAGCCGCAGATCACGATGACTTCGACATCAATCAAATCTCAGGTGTTGTCAATGGTAAAGAACTAACCCAACATGATGCTTCTGTGTATTTTATTTGATGTATGTATGCATGCATGTCACCAAATGTTCCTAAACCAGCCCTTGCTCCTATTGGTCCACCTCTAAGCTCTAACCACGGATTTCTAGATGCTGCCTTTTCTTCCACCCCAATAACGACCTCGGCTACAGCCCAAGGACAAGGCCTCAACCAAAGCCTGTTTGATGATGCGTTTGGGGCTCCAAATCTCTTTGGCGCACCGCCCATAGCCATGGTACAGATTAACACAAGCGTTGTAGAATATTGTTGGAGGCTTTGTAAACCTTTTTTATGTTTGAATTTTAATTTTATTTGTAGAATATTTAAAATCAACAGGATATGTGAAACTAATTTACAGGCTGACAGTGTAGTAGTTAGAATTTTAGTCCACTTTCCAGATTAGTGAGTGGCAGTAATGAATGTTTGCCAACCACAATTATTGGAGTATTATGTATCGAGTACGGTATGAGTCTTTTCTCAATAATGTCTATCTATCTCTCAGAACACTCCTTTGGCTCAGTCTGGTTCTTCAAATGCCTTTGGAGACCCCTTTGGCAATCCCTTTGCTTGACCATTATCCATGTGAGTATATTTATTTTATATTTGTATGGAAAACTCAAAGTGATTCTCAAAGTATGCAGACTTCTTATTTTTTATTTTTTTATTTTTTTTTAGGGCCATTTAAAGCAAGGCTGGAGCGGTGTGAGCAGCAGAGAGCTTCCCTGTCCAACAAGCTGCTAGAAATGCAAGACAATCCAAAAATCAACTCCTATTATTACCCTGCATTCAGGGCCTCTTGTTTTTACACCCTACTTTAACTCCTGTAACCTTACAATTGCTTTAATTTCATTTCTATCCAATCAGGTTTTTGTGAGTTTAAAAGTGTTTTACCACTGAATTAGGTGTAAAAGGCAATCGTATAGCGCACGTCATGATCTGCTGAAGAAAAAAAAAGATGGGTTTCTGATGGGTGGAAATACAATGCATGTTTAAAGATGTTCAATGCTGATACTGTCTATATGAAATAAAATATAAATGCAATCAGGATTGTGTGTTCGCATATTGTCTCTTTAGAGAGTTCAGTTCTTGTGTTTTGCGATAGCCTTGCAGTCAACCACTACCAGCCATTTCCTTCTCCACGAAAGAGGCAACCTCCAAGTTTGTGCGGTACTTTCGTCTGAATAGACAAAGTTTATTTGCACACTTTTTTTTTATTTTTTTTATTTTTTTAAAGTAGGCAGTACGAATAGCCTACTTATGATGACGTGGTGCTCGTGTGCCAAAAAACGGAAGTAGGCTCTTGTATAGCAACTAGGTAATTTAGCAGATGCATTTAATAAAGTAGTCACTTAGCCTACTGTACTGACTTACATTTAGACATAGGCTAGGCCTACTGAAGACGGAAAGAGAGCAAGTTAAATGCATGGGTGAGGGTCGAACCCATGATTTAGTTACGAGACCAACGTTGTTTTCGTTTCAGTGTCTTATTAACTTTCACTGGCAGATGAATACACTGCTCAAAAAAATGAAGGGAACACGTAGGCTAGGTCATCGCAGTATAGCACCAAGTCAATTAAACTTCAGGGATATCAATCTGTAGCTCACAGTTGGGAAGCATAAGCGATTGTGAATCAATGACACCTGTTTTGGTGCAAATTAAAGAGGCAACAGGGGCACTGGAGATGAAGAAATGGCAAAACAACCCCCAAAAAGCAAATGGGTTTTTGCAGGTTGTTGCCACAGAAAATTGCTCTCTCCTCATCCTAACTTGACTGATTCTTCTCTAGTTTTGCTGATGTCTTTGTCACTACTGGTAGCATGCGGTATGTCACCGAAAGCAGCCGGACCCATATCTGCTCCTTTGTGCGAGGAGGAACAGCTGGTGCCAGAGCCCTACAAAATGACCACCAGCAGGCTTCTGCTGTGCATGTTTCTGACCAAACTGTCAGAAACAGACTCCATGAGGGCCCGTGAATTTACACTTGCATAATATAGCCTATATTATTTTCTTCACAACACCACGCGTTAAAGAATAAAAGAAACCAATCGAACTGGTTAAACGTAAATTCACTCGATAATAAAATATATTGGAAAGTAAGTAGGCCTATAATCTAAGAACCAGTATTTAGAATGTTGCAGAATCTAAGATCAATCAATCTAGTAGCCTAACAATTTTTATAATTTTTTGTAAATTGTTAGTAGCCTAACAATTTTTATATATTATTGTAAATTTTGACTTGGGGGCCCTCTTGTGGACAACGCTTGAAATTTCAAATCCAAAGTGTAAATGTAGAAGACCAAAGTTTGTGTGATCGCTCTCTGACTCACTCCGTGATCGAATTACAATGGAGCATAAAAATCATTTATTCTGAGACGAAGGACACACACAAATTTAACGTATCTAGCATGTCGTTCTAATTCTGTTCTGTATTTCCGTTAGCGACTGTTTGACTACATATCCCACAATTCCGTCATCCTCTGTCAAAGTCGTCATTCACATCATGGCGTCGCAATGTGTGTACCGTTCGTGCTTTTGCCGTGAATTATCATTTAATCAAAGCTAAGAACATACAGAGAACTGTATAGCGTTTAAAAGGTATGTTGAAAACATGAGTGTATTATATTGTATTCATAACTATGAGCATGGCTAGATACTGCATTGCACCCTCATTGCTCTGGACCGTTGCACGAAAAGCTCACTGTAGGTATAACTTAGTGTCGTTTCGCAGGGTAACACTGAAATAAATATGTATCTGATCTACATAAGGTTTTATAACATTCTACCATGGCAATATTAGTTGAAGTCTTTCTTACATGTATGTGTATTTTCATTTATGATCAGGTTGGGTTCGCCATCCAGGTCAACTGATGACATATGATGGCATTACAATACGAATTATTGAAAACTTTCTTTGACCTTGCATTGATACATTGATTGATGGATTGTTTGCTGGAAAACGCATTGTTCTATGCCATTGAAAATAGTTATACCCTCTAAACTACCATCAATAGTCAGTTTGACGGCTAGTTTGGTATCAACATACTTCCTCCTCAGGTCAGAATGATTCGCCGATCAAGGATCAGTGTTCGGCCCAATGTTCGACTTAGTGTTGCACCGAGAACTGGACCATTAGCAACACCCCAAGATGGTCCTTCACAAAGTCAGGCTACTGTTGAAGCTCCATCAGGAGTCACAGAGGAGAATGCCACCGCCGCAGTTGTGACAAGTCAAGCCCCAGGGTTGAGTGACACATTTGAATTTGTCTGTTTGTTTAAAGCAAAATATTCAATGCCCCCAAAAAGATAGATGGATTGATAGATGCATCTTTATCTCACAAATTGTTCTTTTACAGGGATACTGCTGACCAATGTAGTGAAGGAACCATGTCCTCATCTGCGGTCCAGAGAAGAAAGCGCCTTTCCATTAAGCCAAAAGTGACACCAACCCTCGTCCGCACCTCTAGTCGGACTCCAAAATCCCCTCTCAAGGCAGTGTCTGAATCTCCTGCTGAAGCTCCTTGTTCTGACCAAACGGCATCCTGTCAAGCGGAGTCTATGTTTTCTACAAGTATTCCATCTCCAAGCAGACGGAGGACCTCTGAGAAAAGCGGCCTCCCGTGCGTCCCCCACCCCACCCCGACGGCAGTCACAGCTGCTGAACAGCACCTAGAGTTGGCCCAGCAGTCGTCAGAAACTGAGAAAAATGCGCATTGCCTGCTATTCGGTCAAGCCGAAGAGGTTCCTCCAAAACCACCAGATAAAGTGCGCCCCTCTCTACCAGACAAAGAGGCAATGGAGATATCGGAAAGAGCTAAAACCCTGGTGTCACGGTCTGCTAAGACGGAGCTGTCTTCGTCGAACCAAAAAGTGTCGTTGAGCCGACTCCTGAATGACCAGTCAGACCTACAGAGGCTGGCAAAGGCCAATAAGCTCAGAGAGCTGCTCAGGCAGGAGATGCACAAAGAGAAGGTAGGCTCAGAACATTGACTTTTTTTTAATGCTAGTCTAAAATGAGCTATTGGCCGTGTTGTGATTAAAAAAGATAAAGCATAAAGTTTTATTATTAAATCTAGGCAAAAAGTAAGAAGGCCAAGGCACGTGTGAAAGAATACACCCTAGATCACACAAAAATGACCATGAAAGACCTCATCTATTATCTACCCATCTCCAATCCCATGTCGTAAGTAAATCCTTAATTCTTTTTTAATCTTTGATAACACAGAGTACTGATTAATATTACTTGGAATTATTAAACATTTGTTAACCAGACACTATAGACATTACGAAGGTTGACACCTTACGTAATCCCTTGTTCATGGTACATGATGAACCGGAAACAATTTTTATTAATCGATTCTGTAATAAAAATTTAAATTTATCTTAACTTAATTACAGTTACAATTGGGTCATTTAACTGAAGCTTTAACTCATCCAAAGTGAGTTGTAGTAAATACAATTACAAGAAGCAGGTAGGGGTTAGACATCTTAATCAAGGAAGCTAACAGGCATGTCGGGGATCGATCGACCCTGTTAATTTTTGTCAACCACCCTAAACACTACAACAATTCGATTTCTCTTCCAAAATTACATAGAGAATACATACTACCAGACCAGTAGATAGAGAGATCAGCATTGTAGACATGTAAGGAGTATTGTTTTAAAAAAAACGATGGACATCAGGGAGATTGACTTGGGAAAGGTTTGAGATTATCTCTGCATAACAACAACAATACAGTACTGTATGGTTGCATCTACAATTTAATAGTTTATATGGAAGTTGTATCTAATAGTCACATGATGTGTTCTGCATCTCACCTAGGAGTAATTTGGAGGAGTCAGCGCAGGAGAATGAGACAGTGGTCCCACCTTCTCCAGGAAGAGAGGAGTGAGTCAAAAGCTCTTTCTTTCTCCTAGCACTGTTGAAATATTGAGATGTTTGTTTCAGTAAAAAGTACAATGTGTGTGTTTATGGACATGATGAATTGTGAAGACGGAACCAAAAAGTATAGCTCTGTTTTTAAATGTTTTTTTTTTTAAATAATGGAAGTTGGAATGGAATGTGTAGAGAGGCATTGACATTGAAAACTGATATTGAGATAAGAGTTTCAAAACCATAAATCAAGGTAGACACCCTAAACTCGTATCTGTACAAATATATTGTCACCCTGTAGTGGTTGAAAACATTCACATATGCACTATTGAACCAACTGCTTAACATTTGGAATTCCCACAGACCACCAGAAAAGGCCCAGGAACCTGAGATACCTCCAGAGACCACAAACCAGACCCATGAGGATGTTGATGATGATAATAATGAGGAGGAGCAGGTGGAGGAGGAGGAGGAGGCAGGTGAAGAAGAGGATGATGCTCTGATGGTTCCTAGGGTGAAGGTGGCTGAGGATGGCTCACTCATCATTGATGAGGAAAGGTCAGTCTTGTTTACCACAATCTGTTAATATTTAGCTAGGATAGTTGTTTTGTCTGCTATGCAATGAAAAGCTTTAAGTATCCCCAGTGAACTCTTTAAGGATTAGTGGAAGGTTTGGATGAACACAGTTAATACTTCAATACACGGGTGTGTGTTTTGTTGGCATGAGAATATGATAAACTCGACTTAAATGTAATATCGAATTTTTATTTATTTATTTTTTTGCCACAGCTTGACAGTGCAGGTAAAGAGAGCAAAAGGACCAAACCTGGCTCAGGACAGAGACCCCATCTTTGAGCGAGGTTCCACCACAACCTACTCAAGCTTCAGGAAGGGGACCCACACCAAGCCATGGTCCACTGAAGGTATGTATTCATTTGAGTAATGGCGGGTATTAATGTAATATCTTCTTACGGTTTGTCTTGAAGTCAGTGGCCCTCATTCATGAAACCTTCTAAGAAAAGATCTCAGATTCAAGCTTGGGAAGAGACTTACGATTCAGGAAACTGTCACACCTGGTGGAAATGAGCGTAGATGTCATTGCAGATTGATCAATTGGATAAAGTCCTGGAAGCAGAACATGCAGCACCTGTCCTTAGTTACATATAACACGATTCAAAATTTACAAATGCATGAACTACAGAAATATGAGAAACTCCAGCATAAAAGGCATTAATAATAGGCCTACTAATAATAATAAGATGGGGTTACATTATGGTAGGCCTACATCTTATAATATATTACCAGTTATTATAAATACTATAATTGTGGTTGTTTTTACTGTAGCTGTTATGTTGACGTTGGTTTACAATAATCGTCGGTAAAATAATCGTAAGATCATTTTAAGATCAAATTGGATTGTACACACGTTTCATGAACGAGGGCCATTGTTTCCATTGTGTTTCTTGAGCAGAAACGGAGATGTTCTTCCTCGCCGTCAGCATGGTTGGGACAGACTTTTCAATGATCTGTCAGCTGTTTCCTCACAGAGCTCGGAGTGAGATAAAGGTCAGTTACAGTGGTCATGGCAGTGTCTTCAATGAATGTTCACATGGTGAGGGGTCAGTGCTGTACACCTACAACATTGTGGCTCATAGTGTTTTGCATGGTTTATCTTTCAGAACAAGTTTAAGAAAGAAGAACGAGAGAATGCCTGGAGAATTGATAAGGCTTTCAGTATGTGTATATACATTTATATTTTTACTACTTAGGATAGGATGTTTTGATTTTTGAGTTGGTTACAAACCAATGTACTTTAGGTTATTTCTGGATGTAAATACCTCAGAAAATAAAAACATTGATCGATTTCTTGTAGAAGAGAGACGCAAACTGGATCTTGAGTTCTTTTCTAAGCTACTAGAGAAGATTCTTGAAGTTCAGAGGAGCAAAAAGTGCTTTCGCCGCTTCTCACCGCAAAAGTCTTGCAGTGAGAAGAAGGAAACCAAGCCCAGGAAGACCAAGCAATGCAACAGAAAAGCAAAGGGTAAATGAACTTCCTTCATTGAGTCTTGTGGTTCCCCATTAGATTGGAAGTTCAAATAAATTTGGGCCACTGTAGATAACTAACTATAGATTAGTTAAATTAAAATGTTCTTTTCCTTGTCTCAGAGAACCTCCTGAGTGAGGAGGTGGTGAATGCTGCTTCTGATGTAGAAGAGGAAGATGGAGGAAAAGAGAATGAAGAGGAGACCTCTACTTCACCTAAAAAGAAACGCAGAAAGAAGAATGAAGGTGACCTCTCAAGTAAAAATGCGAACGAGAAAAATCTCATTGGAAATGAGAAAAGTGACAAACAAGGTAGAGGACTTCTCCATACTTCCTGTTCATTTCACAATGCCTTTTATATAACTCCAGCCATTCTGTTAACTTTTTCTTCTCTGTCTTCAGGAGAGGCAAATGTCCCTGAAGATGCTGAAGCAGCATTGCCAGAGGAGGACCACTCAACCGTGGACGGGTAACTGTCATTCTTTAGACCGCTACAGAAGTCACAGCAACACACCCCCTGCTGTATTGTTTGCTATTGCCAAAAGCATAGTAGACAGTATATACTGTATAAGTTGAATCTCATTCCATTTGTTTTCTCCTGAAGTCATCTATACTTGACTGGTATTTGTGTAAGTGTAAGATTAAAAGGAGAGATTAGTTCCTGGTCAGAGGAAACGTCCCACCACTCTACATCAAGCCTCCAAAGATCATTTTGGCCGCGACCAAGTTACAACTCTTGTTGTAACTTGGGTCTTCCTATGGCCATTTATTCAATTTCTTTTTGAAATTTATGTTGTCAAATATGCAGGGCTGAAAAATCTGAGTCTGTGAAGTCAGCTAATGACACACGGATCAAACCAGCCCAGCTGTCACGAGGCCGAGCCCCTAAACCTCTGGTGCCTGTGGGCAGGAGGTTGGGGAAGAAGGCTCCAGCTCCCACCACAAAGCCTAAAAAAGATGGCGATACCACAGATGCCACAGAAAAGAACCTGGATGAAGTGGCGGATGAACAGGTGTGAATCGATTCTTTTTAATCAACACTAAAAAGTAGCCGACCTTTGCGTGTGCACTTCCACTGTCTTAACTAAAGGTCACCGTCACCATTTAGGTCGGTAAAGAAGAGGCACCTTTAAGACAAGCCAAGACACAGGTGCGAGTCGACAAAGACGCTTCCTCTGAAGACGAGGACTCAACTGTCAAACCTTCCAAACCTACAAGGTATTATTTGTCTTGTCTAAGTTTGTCTAAGTTTTTAACTGGAAAAAGAAGCGACGCTGTACGGTTGTATGTTGTAGATATGGGAGGACGCCCAAGCCTGTGGAGCATCTTAATTACCCCGCCAAAGAGGACGTCCCTACACCCGCATCTGATGCCAGCGCTTCTGCAAAGCCCCTGCCCCAAGCAAGGAAAGCCAAGTCATCGGCCAAGACGAATTCAAAGCCAGAATCCAAGAAGCCCAAACTGGTCACCCTCAGGGCCTCTCAGACAGAGTCCAGCGACGAGGAGCATGAAGAGGAGATGGAGGAACAACCGACGCCCTTAGGTTCTCCTAAGGACAGCAGCGCTCCTGTGTTTGTTCCCGCCAGCCTTCGCTCTCCACACCCGGTCGTTTCGGAGGTGGAGGAGACAATGGAGGAGGTAAGGGGAGACACAGTTTGTCTATATGTGTGGCACATATTCACCTTTGGTTCATCATCATTTTTTTTCTTCCAGATTTTCATCAGATTTGGTTTCCCTCAAGTTGATTTTTTTTTAAAGGAACACTCCTTGATTTGTGTCCAAAATTTCCCTTGTGGTTGATACCAGGTTGATAACATTGTTTTGCTTTGAAACATCAGTGCATGTACCTCCTGCTCGAGTTCTGAGTGGCTGACACTCCTCTCTCCCCCTCCTCTCACAGAGCTCATAGCCTCACACCGTTTTCTACCTGTTCCCCTAGAGCCACACAAGCTGCTCTCAAGATAAACCTTGAGCTGTGGTGGAAATGTGTGCCTTTAACACAATCAGGGAGTGCACTTTTAAACACAATATCCTCTGTTTATATCCTCGGCCCTTTTTATTGGTATCATCCCCCCCCCCCACACACACACACAATCTTTCTGTTTGTATTTGATTGTTTTCTCAGCATGCTAATACATTTAATAACTCATGCCCCATCCTGCCTTCCCCGTTCCATGCGTAGCTTGATATCTTGGTCAATGTGCCCGACGTGTTGGGAGTTTCCCAAGATGTGCTCTGTCCTGATGCCTCAGACGAGACGGGCATGGTCTCCTGTGATCACCAGTTGGACCTGCTTGCTGTGAGTGCATCTGCCCAGCGTGTCGTACGGCACCATAGAGTGTGGCCGTGTTCACGCGTAACGAGCTCTCTGCATCTGTTTTGCATTAGAATCATATGGAGTAGGCCGTGTTTTCAGTAGTAGTAGTAGTGAGACCTGTCGTTTTCCCATAAGCATAATAAATGGAGACGGTAGCGGTAGCGCCCTCCCCCGTGCCATGTCACGCGCCCACAAACGTCCGGGAAAACTGACTTCCTTCTCCCTTGTCAGCTTCAAAAGCCAGAGCGAGAGCCAGCTGCCTCCTTCTCGAAATTTTGTAGCTGTTGTCGCGGAAACGTTGCAGTAGCTGTTGTTATGGCAACAAAAGATGCTCTCAGCTGCTTTTTTTTTTTTTTTGGAGCAAACGCTGTCAGTGTTTTTTGTACATGACAAACCACCCTGGCCAGCATTTTTCATCCAAAAAATAAGTTATGTTTGAACGTAGCCTATACCGGCAGTTTGGCATTTTTTATTTGTACTTTTTCAGCTTTGAGATCTGATATCATAGTTTGAAAGTGCAGTCAAGCTGCAAAATTAAAATAACACATTTACAAGTGACAACCTTCAAGAGCTTAACCCTGTGACTCAATTCGACAGCACATTTACCGCGTTTAGCAGACGCTTCAATAGCTGAAAAGGTCATACCAACAATTATCGTAAGCAAACAACATTGTGATAGAATAATGACAGCAGCATGTCATCAGGGCTGTTTGCTCTTCCATAAACATTACAACCATTTCATATTGTAGTACGATTGCTACTGTATATCGACAATGCCATCTAAGCCTGGTAATTTCTGTGTTTTAGGATGTGATAGACTTCCTGTCCACAGAGCATATGGAGGGTATGTATGGGTCATAAATAAAATTCTATATTTTACAGATTAGTTTATAATGTTGAACCATCCTTTTCTCCTGACTCTGTTTCAGTTTCGGAGAAGGAGAGCTACACTGAGGCTGCTCAAACGCTGTTGACCATTGGCAGCCTCACTCACCTCTCTCCGTCGGCCCAGATGAATCCACCAGCATGTAAGGAAAAACAGAACATGGCGCTCATTAGAGTGACATTTCTGCATATGAGCGTAACAAGGGCTTTATTTGGTTTTTATTTACTTGTTTTGTCTCAAGTTTACACATTCATTCATCAGTAAATTGTACCTTGACTATACGTTATAGGTTTGCCTTCCAGTGATGAAAACATTGTCTTGGAGCCCGTCGAAAGCAGCGGCACTTCTCAAATGACTGTAACCTCTGTCCCTACAGTCACAGAAGCATTAATGACTGACATAATAGAACAAGACAAGAGCACAACTAACAGCGATCCATCACTGAAAATTTATAACAACAAAGAGGAGACTGTTGCCGACAAGGAATCTGCTACTCAAACTGAGGCGTACTCGGAAGCCCCGGAGCAGAGTGCCCCACAGACCAGGAGAGGGAGTTTACCCAAACTGAAACCCAAACCAAACCTTGGCCTATCGGCTAGGAGAAAGACGCAGCCCGTGTTGTCACCACCGAAGACTGAAGAAGATGGCACGGCTCTTCATGAGCTCCCTGCTGACACTCAACCGCCATCTGTTGCTGAGGAGTCGTTTTCAGGCACCGCTTTGGCGTCCGTAGCTGCACTCATGCCCACGACTGACTTTACACTCCCACACCCTCAAGAGCCATCCACCAGTACGGAAGAGAGTCTGGATGCTGTGCCTGGTCTACAGGTAGAGCCAGGCATTGTGTCAACAGAAGAGAGTGCTTCATTAGACACCCACTGCTTGTCTCAAACTAACCTTAAAAATGATGTGGAACAGGCCGCCAGAAATGCATCAGACTCTCAATCTACAGATGAAACTGTGACATTGTCCATTAAGACAGCTGAGGATACTACTAACACAGCTGAGGATACTACCAACACATCAAAGACTCTCTCAGATGTCATAGACTCACAAGGGTCAACCAAAATACCTTTGGCCCCTGTCCAGAAGGCCAGCGAACCAGCTACATGTCAGACAACCAAGAATCGTTTCGTTAAAGTTAAACCCAAACCCAACTTGGGACGGTCTTCCAGCAGTAGAGTCCAGCAGTCAAAGCCTGGGCCCAGAAACTCTCATGTGGAGCCCGTGGAGAGACCCAAGAGTCCAGCTTCAAAACTCCACTCCATCGACCACACGGTGGCAGAGGTAGAACCACAACCCACTTGCAGTAACGCAGCTCCTGAAAACCCACCTGCAGATTCATTTTCTTCCTCCGTCTCTACCTGTCAGGAGAAAAGGACAGGTGTTGGAGCTGGTCCTCATGTGCACACAAGCTCAGAAAGCCCGCCAAAGAATGTAACTCAAAAAAGAAGGGGTCGCCTTCCCAAAGCCAGACCCAACGTGGCAGCATCCATTAGAAGTAAACCGGCAAAATCCACAGAGCAGCCATTAGAGGATAACGGTAAAATATCACAACATCTGCTCAGCTCATCAGACACGTGCCCAGAACAACATCCCGATGAAGATTCATACACGCACTCTGAAGTCAAACCGGTATTTGGCAAGCATGTGACATCGTTATATTCTTCAAATGATGAACCTTGTGGCTCAGGTAACACCCTGGAGCCTGAGAACAATTCCAACACCGCAGACGTTATTACCTCTGGCACTGTCGTCTTTTATGAAAATCCATTTGTCATTGTTGAAACGGGTGCCAGTGACATGTCTCCTACATCTGCCAGCCCAGCCGTTGACCCTGCTGGTCGACAAAAAGCAGAAGCTGAATCTGCAGTGCTGAAAGACCGTGACTTGAGATCGCCCACCGAAACTACAGAAAGAAATCTACATTCCACAGAGGATGTAACTCCAATCTCAGAGCTTAAGTCGTCAGGAAAGAGTTCCATGTCAAAAACCAAACTCGTACCCTCCGATACATCCTGTATATCTAAAATGGAAGTGAGTGCCCAGCAGGCATGTTCAGAACAGTCGGAGTCAGGATTGAAAGGTCACGATGCTCAGCAAGAAAATATCCCTGAAAACGTTGGAGCCAACCCAACAACCACAGCCACATCTCAAGATGCCTTAAAGTAAGACAGGCTGTTATGGAAAAGCTACATTTGACATTAAAGGCTGCTTTTAAGTCTTTGTATTACCATATGATAAATTCATTGTATGTCAAGCCACTGTGCAGTTATGCACTTTCTTTTTTTCTCATTTTCAGTATTGACAATCAAACAAAGCCACCTGATTCTGGTCAGTCCTCCACAAAGGCTCGTCGGGCCAGACTCCCTAAACCTAAACCTAACCTGGGCCACAGAAATCGACTCACAAATCTACCGCCAGTCCAGTGTACAGCAAAACCAGAACCAGGTTTGGAAATCTCAAGTCATTTACACTGCATCATAGTGAAATAACAACCAAAATATATATAACAATTAGGTCATTTAGCAGACGCTTTTATCCAAAGAGACTTACAATTATATGCTGCTATTACATGGAGCAGGTAGGGGTTAGGCATCTTGCTCAAGGATGCTTACAGGTAGGCCAACTCTGGTTCTCGAACCCACGACCTTCCGGCTGGGAGTCCCAACACCCAGACGACTAGACTATCCTAGAAATTATTCCTAATATCAGTTTCTCCGTCCTTCCACAGATTCCAGTAATTTTGTAGAAGCTCTAGAGAACCAGGCTTCCCACGGACTTGAATCCAAGCCCAGCTCTGTTATCCTGCAACCAGTAGAGGGCGCTACCAGTCAACATAACAGTTTATTTAACCGAGCTAATGATACTGTCTCCTCTCCTTTCTGCATGACTCAAAGGCCTGTGACTTCCACCGAGGTAAGGGCAACACCCATGTGAATATGAGTGATGTTAAACATTAAATGAATGCTGTTACTGCATCTAGGCAGGTTTCTTGGTATAGCATTGGCTTTGTTATATTCTGCTGTTGTCACTTTACTAACACTTTGCTGTTCTGTTAGCAACTAGCCACATATATGTATTTCTAATACCACTGTGATATAGTGGAATATTTACACAGAAAGTCTGTATTAAAAAAAAAAAGCCAAGTACTGATATCTACAATCTTCACAGGGAGACACATCTGCAGTAGTGGGAGGAAGCCAAAGTTTCCCATTCCTTGCAACAAACCCAGATGGTAGGTCCACTGGATATCAGTGTACAATCAGATGTAAGTTTTTAAAGGGACACTCCTCAATTTTTTTTATCTGGAATTCCTCTTGTGGTGGAACCCAGAGGTACAAAAATATATTATTGTCCTGGTTTGAAACGCTGTGGCTGCAACGCCTCTCTACCCCTCCTCCTACAGCCCTGTGCAGTGATTCAAATAGAAACGGTGGTGAGCTGGCAAGGACATTTGGGGGTCAAGGGGTTCTTGCTATTGAGGAGTGTAATGTGCCTTTAAGTACTCAACACCACCTCTGTATCATGCTGTGCATACATTCACAGTGGTGTTTTTGATTCTCTCTCTCTCTCCCCTCCAGACAATGAAGAGCCCTTTTTCATCCTCTCTCTGACTGAGATCCCAGTCTTTCGCCAAGAAGGGGACAGTATGTCTGAGCCCCTCCCTTATCCTCCCCCAGGAGCTCCACCAGTGCAGTTTCAGAAGTTGGTGCCACTGTGTTGTCAGAAAACCATCCCACACACAGACATGGACATATAGTCATACAGTTATACCGTCTTACCGTACATTCACACCGCCAACAACAGCCAGCTACAAAGCGACAGTCCGTAATTAATTTCGTAATTAATTTCAATGAGTGCTGGGCGACAATCGGCGACAGTAAGCGCTCATATTATTTCCACTATCTCCACAGCATTTATTCAAAGAGGTTGATTTGTATGGTGGAGCGATTTGCTGAGATTATGTAGCCTAGGTTTAAACAACTTTACCGAAATGATTATTGCCTGTGTTGAAGTAAGAACATGGCGATACGGCAATACATATAAAATAATCAAAACTACACGTTTATCTACAATTTATGTGGTTTGTTTATCCCGTGCACGTACAGTAGCAAGGCAGACTCGTAGCACACACGAGTGTACCCCCGTGTGTGCGCCCCAGCGACGGGGCACACACGCCTTAGAAAGCCACTTGGCTACAAACGAGCTACAAAATCACTGGTGGTGTGAATGCAGGGTTACAGTAAAATATCTCCCTCCCCAGCCTCCGTACTCATGGAGGCCATCAAACCGTGGCTGTAGAAGGACCCCCGCCCGCTGATGACCGTGCTGAGAGAGACGATACCCGTGTCCAGGACATGGGTCCGGCCCTGACCGTAAGTACTGCCAGTTGCGGTGCAGCGTGGAATTACACTGTGACTGTATTTTCTCACCGACTGTATGCGTTCTTTCTCTCAACCAGAGTTCAACCGCGAAGACGGCAATGAATCCACACGGTAGAGTGATGTCTACCATCGTATTTATTTACTGTGAATAATGTCTCCTCTTATCTGTGGTTAACGTCTATCTACATTTGGTTCATTGGAGCAGAAGACGCAATAATCCAGCCATCTGGTGCTGCAGAGGCCATAGAGGGTTGTGGGGAGGTGGACGAACCCCATAAAAAGAGGAGAGTTGCAGAGACGCGTAGAAGAGGTATGCAGAGGTCTCATCAGAAATGGACGATCAAAGTATTTTCTGTTATGTATTCATTTACATTTACAGCATTTGGCAGACGCTTTTATCCAAAGCGACTTACAGTTAGTACATTTGTCAACAGTTGAACTGGTTAACCACCAGTTTTTGCAAGCAGATAACGTTCTCCTTGAACCTTGTTACATGAAGGACAGCATCATGTAACAAGGTTACATACTTCACTAATTCTCACAATCCCTTTTTAGATTAGTCACACCCTGCTACGTATGTTACAAAACGTGTTAGACATAATATTTTCTTTTATATGCTTGCTTATGTGATTTATGGTATATTTGCAAAAATGCAAGCTTTCACATTTTAGTGTGTGAACATCATTTCCCAAAACGACTATGGAGAGGCTAGCTGTCTGCACCATCGTTGCATAGGCTCTCCTAGCCTTATAAACGTTACTTGAATTCTTTGTCTGCCATCGCTTTAGAGCAGTAGTGTCAAACTCAATCACAGAGAGGGCTAAAATGAAAGACTGGGATTACTTTGAGGGCCAGACAAGTACGCTTGGCTGTCAATGTATTAAACAGACAGGCTAGACAAAGTTTGGTTTATGAACAAATGCCTGTAAAACTACTGACATTCCATTAGAATGAATCAGTAACGTCAGCGCTCTCATCCACAGCAAAGGAATATGCAATGAAGTATTTTCCCTGTGCTTGTAAATCGGTGGCAAGCTCCCAGACACGATCAGCTAGATGTTGCAGTGCATTCTGGGACTTATCAGTATCAGCAATGTGCGTCTTATATACCGGCGGGCCAGTTATGAGAGATGTATGATATTTTCTCGCGGGCCGGACATAATTGTACAGCGGTCCGGAAGTGGCCCGCGGGCCTCGAGTTTGACACACCTGCTTTAGAGAGAGGAAACGCTGACTAATATTCTGCTCAAATCAGCCAAAGTTCAGGTGAAGCCAAATACGGCAGGGAAGAGGCAGCTTGGCAAGGCCTTCGCTGGAAAGGAAGCAGAGTCTAGCTGCGTAGAAAAGCAGCTTTCCGCCCCCCCACTTCAGCAAGAAAGCATTGGTGCTGCACAGCATGAGGTCCTCACAGAGCCCCAGCAAGAAGCCGGGGCTCACCTGGATGCTGAGAAGGGCACATCTACGGACGGAGAGGCTTCGATGCTGAACAGGTGAGACGCTGCATTCTACTTAACTTACTCGCCGCTTGTATCGTTTTCAACTCACAATGTCAATACAAACGTTGTCCTCTATCTGCCAAGACCTGGACGAAAACCCAAAGGATTCCTGTCTTTTCTCTCGGATAAACCCAACGCTACCTCACCGGGGGCCGCCGGGCAGGCCAGAGCAGCGGCTCCGAGGCCTCAGGCCAAACCCTCCCGCTCGGGAAGGAAACGGGCGGCCCCAACGCCCCGCACGACAAGAAAACCACCGTCTGAAGTTACCCGTGTAGATTCAGCATCAGCCACGGACGTGCTGGCCAAGGCTCCCCGGCCAACAGCCACAGAAGCCCCAGAGCAAGCTGATGTGGCCATTACACAGACTGGTGATGTCGGCCCCCTGCGCACAGACCCGGTAGCTGGCACCTCTCAACGTCCTGCTGAGGTAACGCCAGTGGAAGTGGGCCGATAGGATAGATGTCGAATAGTAGTAGAATAGTAGAATATTTACCTTTTCAATAGAATAGAAGGAGAGATTTCCTTTTTCTACATTGTTGTGGGAAATCCATTGCATTTTTCATATTGACTTTTGGATTGGGCAGATTGAGCTTTGTCCATCAAGATATTCACAAGGGTCTCAGTTAAACTGTTTTAGTTTAATTAAAACTTTTTTTTCTAGTAATTAGGGCTGATTTTTAAATATCTCTCTCTTTAACAAATGTCAGTTATTTTACCACCACTCCTATGTATTTCTGTTACAGGTTACCCTACAGGACAGCTTGGCAGATGAGCCCATGAACGTGTCACAGTATTTTCTAAGTGACATTTTCACGAACATGGACGAAGGTTGACCTCACTATAAACAGAGCGAGGAGAAGGTGGCGCTTTTATATGGTTTCTTCTAATAAAATTACAATGTTGTATATTAAATTATTAGGCTTTTATCAAAGCCTGGTTTGTGTATTTTATTTTTTAGTAATATTGATTGCATTCTCTGTTGAAATAAAGTAAAGAAATTATCTTCAGTATCTTAATATTTCACAATTGTTTTGAAACTAATATTTTCTTATGACTAATACAATAGTAATACAGATTTTTCCTCATATTTGTTTAAACTGAGGCTGCAATATTTTTGGTTAGCTTTACCCCAAGTAACAACTAGACAAAAACACCAGAAATCGGTTTAGTTTAATTGAATTGTGTTCCATTTCTATTTTCTAAAAACTAGAATAATAATAGAATAACTAAACAAATTGACATTCTTCATTCATTTAAAAAAAAATGTAAATAAGTTGTGTTTTGTACAGGTACAGCTTCTATTTAATTTCAGTTTCTCTTGTACAGAAATATAGCAATAATTCTGACGTCAAGTTTGTCTATTGTTTAGCACTACAGTACATACTATACCTTTTTATAGAGGCTTGGGGGGGATCTCTGTTGGATACCTGGACTCACTCTGCCAAACTCAGACAACTATACAAAACATGGACATCTATCGCTCTGTTAACCATGTTAGTGGTTATGTTTTCAATGTTTCTGTCATATTCATAAGTTTTTATTTTTATTTGTATTTGCTGCTGTATTTGAATGTAAAAATGGCTGTTACCTCCCACGTAGCTTGAAGCAAATGCACCCACAGATATGAGAACTTTTTTACTTGACCTGTGACCTACACAAGAAAGTCCTTAAGATTAAATGTAGTTTAGTTGGTTAGTATTCACTGACCAGCAGAATTAAGGGGTCCCATATTTTTAAATACACATTGTAGACATTAAGTTATGTAATGTGATGGGGATTTTTTTAGAAAAGAGTGCCTATAACTGTGGGGATTCGTACAAGACAGAATGACAGTAATTCCAGCAGACAAAGTCTCTGATCCCCAGGTAAATGATGATGATCTAGTGAAGTGTAGGATACTGTGGCTGAAAAAAATAAGCAACCTGGTAAACTCCTAGAAAATAAACCCTTTGAGACCAGTGTTAGAACCACCTCAAAAGAAGGAGATTTGTGTGTGTGTGGGGGGTGGGGGGGTTTAGATGAAAAAATTTGATATTCGATATTTTTTAACTGTATTTTGCTTATCTTTCATTACTTTCATTTTGATTTGATTGTGAGATTCATATCTAGAAATACCACTCATTTGAAATGAATTGGTGCTCTAACCTGTTTGACTGCATTGTGGGATTTAGGTGATGCTCTACTCCCAGTGGTAAACACACACCTAACCCACCGGTAGGCGTTTACATAACAGGTCTAGGTTAGTATGTTTGAAGCATTATGGGAACCAGGGATCTACATGGGCTCAAATGGTCTGGTTTAAGCCGAGCACATTAAGTCACTGATTCTTATATTGTGCATGAAGACCAACTAATTACACTTAGAAACCAACTTATTTCATAGACGATTTGGTCTTTTCTGGGGGAGCAGAGCACCCTGAATATAGCCTTGCAGTGATTTAGCTGTCTGTATATGTGATTCCTGGAATTCAAACTGTTGTACAGTAAATAAGCCTATCAAGGCCTGTTTTCCATTCCTTTGGTTGTTTATGCAATATCGCATGAGAAGGAGTGCTGTTAAACTGAATATCGGCACTGCTGTGATTCGGTCGTAGGTATGAGTCCTATTAGAACCCCTGTAAAGTGGAGTGATGTATAGTAAGTAGGAGTCCCAGTGTTAAATACAATATCAGCACTCAAGAATGCCTCTTTTCCAATCAAATTACTTGGTTGGAACTAACTATAATAAGAGGACTGGCTATTGGTAAGAAACCTACATACATACATACTGTATCTATCGTTGGTCTTTCATCTGTCTACTATGTTTTGACCAGCATTGTAGATCAGACATACATCAAAGCTGAAAATAAAGTCGATACATTTAGTTCATTAACTACTGCGACCAAACTGCATCTCATCCCAAACATTAGTGTGTGGAAGGGAGCTATACAGTCGAGGGTTTTAATATAAGGTCACTTTAAATGAGATAATGCCCTGTACGGGTAAAGTAGTCATTTCTGGTGAGATTGAAGAGAATATAGTACATCTTATTTTAAAATGACAAATGTATGGGAGAACCTGTGTGTGGCTTGCATATTGCTAGCTGTCTTTGCCCTCTGCAGTCCTTTGAGTCCCCCTCATGTGGAAAGAGTACTTCAAAAACAATGGGGGTCAATTTGTCAGCATTAAACATAACTCTTTGTTATGATTTGTGCTGTGAGGAAAGCTGAATAGCCTACCTATTCATCGGGGAATGCCTTGGTTAATGTTGAGGTGAATTAAATGAATCAGAAGATGTTTGAAAGTGCTGACATTTTCTTCACGTCACACTAGTCACACACTAAGTAAACAATAATGACTAGCATTATTGCTACTAGCAAAAAAAACACAATGGGTGCTTATTTAGGTGGATTAGTTGGTACATTCTTTCTGTATGCGTAGTAGGCGTACTAGTTTAATATTTAGACTAAGCCTGCGTATTAATACTAATATTCTCTAATACTCTTAACCCATGTAAGGTTGTGTAAATAATAATTCATAACTTTGCATATCCTACTGTTTCATCACTGATACTAATTTCACTACTATTTAATTCCTGTGTAGTCTACTCTTGTGTTGTGTTTCTGTATCACACCCCTCTGCCAGAGTTGCATCACTTTTCCGTGTTCGGCCTGCTCCAGTGTGGCTCGGAGATTTATGACATGAGCCTGGTGATCTGCTTTGAGGACACCATGGTGTATTAGGTCGTCAACATGGGTTCTTCCTGTTTGTTCACCCTGTTGTAAGACAGACAAGTTTGAGTTGAGCAACAATGGGCAGGCCAGGCCGTACATAAACGGCTGTTTATGCAGGGATGTGTACGAGCCACCGGAGGGCAGTGGTGAGGTATTGCGAGGTTTGGTATGAACACTGAAGACTATGAGTTATCCTACATTGCAAAAGAGAGAATTTCGTTTGAAATATTGCCTTGTTCTTTTTATAGATTTTATTTGATTATAATATATGATGTTGAGCTATTTTATCACTTTATTGTTGAAAAAGCAAGCTCTTAAATTCCTGTTTTCAGCATATATTTTCGCATGCGCATGCGCAGGTACGCACGCATGTGTGTGCCCAGTAGGGGCAGTGTGTCAGAACACCCGTCCTCTCGTTGCTCGGCCAGGACTTTCTCATCCGTGCATCCGACGGTGACGCTCCCCCGGGCCCCGAGGATACACGCCACAAGACAGGTGTCCAGGAGAGGATGTCACTCACACACTGAACCCCTCACACACCCCGGAAGACACACAGCACTGGATGGAGGCTTTCAGGATGCAAGAATGTGGATCTCTTTGACATGTGAAGTCCACAATTGCTCATATTCATTCTGCATCTGAGGTTACACATTCACGACACGTGTACGCATATTAGAGGCGTGTAACTTCAATGGGTAAGATGGGTACCTGTAAAAAAACATTGTTCTGTCATGACGACGACAGATTAACGAGTGTGAATAGAGGGAATGAAATCCACCAGAACATGTTGCTCATAAATTGTCTGTCACTTAGCTCCTCCTAGATTGTTGCAACAGTTTCTGTATCTGGGTGGTGAGATAAATGATCATAGCACTCGCTGAGGGGAAATTCAATACAGGTATAAAGTTCAGGGCATTAAACAACAGCGTAGCACAGTGGGAAAAGACATTGTATGATTGTGTACTCTTTTTATACCATGTCAGTGGAGGCAGTGTTGTGATGACCTCATGAGGATTGATGTTCCGCCCCGCAAGAAATCCATCACATTGAAGCAGGGCTCGCTATATGAAAAAGGTAGTGAAACAGGACAAAATCATGCTTCCCCTATGCCAGTTAACAACAACAACCGTATCCTAATAAGGATCTACTGTATGGTGCAATTTTAAGGTGCAATATTGTACCTAGTACAATAATATAAGTACCTAGTACAGTAGTATTTTTATTTAAGGAAAACAACTAGGTCATCATCACACAGATTCCTCATTTGGTTTTGCACTTTCTGCTTCAGAAGGAAACTGGAACGAAGCCTAGTGTGAGAGTGGACAAACCAGTATCAATGCCAATGGGAAGACAAGCAATAACTTAAAATATCAAAAAATCATCCCCAACCAACTGACATTGTGGTCATGAATACCTTTACTCCGACACCTGTCCTGTAAGAGTATTAGTCATGCTGAGGGTGTGCTGGTATTGCACAGTGCCCAGCAATATCACAACACAATTCGCCGAATTCAAGTCTCGTGTGAGGGAGCTCTGTTCCAAAACCTTTGAAGAACCTTGCAAACATTATAGGGGTAGTGGCAGAGCACAGCCGTTAGCATAGCACAGCCGTTAGCATAGCACAGTGTGAATAGTCCAGTCACCACATACACACTGCATGGGTGAGTCTTTGTTGACATATTATTACGACTTTTCTCAAAGTAGTTCCTCTTTACCGAGGGATTTTGTGGTAGCATACGTTACATACGGAAATACCCTCCACAAAATAGCAGATATCAAATGGTACTAATCAGCATCACGTACAGTATCACCTATCTGACACACCTTCAGAATATGGAAAGAAAAAATAATATAATACAGAGAGAGGAAATAGTTTAAGCTAGGCTTAAATATCCAATGCAAGTGAGAAGGAAATAAAAACAATATGTTATCACCTAGAAAATTCCTGTGGCATCACCCGCAGAATGTTGGATGCAACGCCCTCTTGTTCAGACGATGGTCTGTTCAGCAATGATTTGTCGTCTGAGTTCCGTACATACTTTTTTCCGGATTCAAGCTAAGGGTCAATACTTCGGCCTACAGTGTGTTTTTGTGCAATTCTAAAGGTGTAATCCTCTATTTGTGTCCGCAATTCCTCGTGTAGTCGAAACCAGCATTCCAAAAACAAGTTGTTTTTTGAAACTCTGAGGGCATGTGCCCTCCCTCACCCACCTCTGTGCTAAAAGGCTGGCGCTCCTCTCTACCCCTCACCCTTCATTCCTTTTATTGAGCTATGCAGAATCATCCTCAAATATAAATAATGAGGTTGGGTAGAACGTTTTCAGTCTTGGTGGAGGGGGGGGGGGGGGGGGTGCTAAAATAAAATGAAGGAGTGTACCTTTAAAAATGACAATGGGGTATTGGCTGGAATCGGTGCCCATAAACGAGGTAAACAGTATTGTGCTGTGTTGGCTAATGTAAGATAAACTCAAAGTCAAATGTTATGGTTCCCGGAAGGACAGAGGTTATGCTATAATATTTTTATTACAGCCATATTACAACCAAACAAATAAATGATTGTATTAAATAAATTATAAATCTGGTGAATTAATCGCTCAATGCAAAGTTTTGCTTTTGAATAATTATGCTACATTTATGACCTCTCAGGCCAAAAGATGGTATATACCGGTATATAGTACAGAAGGCAGTGATATGAACTCACATGGAAGATTGATCATTTTGTGACTCAGACGCACAACTATGTGTCTAAAACACCAACCCCCTAATCCCTGGTTGTCACTTTAGTAACAAATCACAACATAATTAATGCAAAGGTGCCAAATAATACAAATATTGTTATAGAGTCTGCTTGTGGACCGATAGAGGACAGCTAAGGTTCACATATTGTGGAAAACAGGTCTTGCGAGAAAAGTTGTTGATGCCTAGTTTAAGAGGCTCACTTGGGTTCACTTTTATATATTTTTTTTTTTACAATGTCTGTCTTTGTGGTATTTGTTGAGTTGATGTGTGCTTTCAGCACGCAGGAATTTATCAAAGATATTTATCTCTGTAACCTGCCATGTCAATCAACATGGTTGAGACAGAGTCAATAAATGGACCGTGTAACTGAGATACTATGCACTTTTTAATAACTGACTAGATACCAAGTATGTGTAGGCTACCATCACTCAGACAAATAAGTGACGCTGCATGTCTAAACCTTTCAGAAACGATGAGTTTGAACACAAATTCAAGATGGAGACAGTTATAACCCCCTTTTTATCTCAAATATTTTTACCTCTTTTAAGAAATAATTAATACGTGTAGAGTACCAGTGGTCCCAAGTTAGGTTAGGGTTGCATGTCCCATCACCTGAAATAATGTCTGAAATAATGTTTTAAATGTCTAATTCGTTTGTTAATTCGTTCTTATGTTGCCTGTGACCTAAATAAACCCCAGTGTCAATCCGATCTCAGACTCTACCCTACCTTGTAGTTATTTATTTCTCTGTTGAGTGCAGAGGTGGGTAGGTCCGATTTCAGAAAGTAAAGGTCCTGCCAGGTTTTCCTTCCTACTTAACCAGGTGATTTCAATTACAGGCACTAATCATTGAAATGACCTGCATGGTTAAGTGAACAAGCAGAAGGAACACCTGGTAGGAGTGTGGTAGAAAGAAATGTACAGCCAGATCCTATATGATTGATACTTGTACATCTATAAAACATATATACATACACGCATACACTAAATAAAAAGCAGAACTGTCTTGAGAAGCAGCTTATCCTCCTGTATGGGGAATATAGTAGGGTGTAATAATAGTTATAATTTAATGTCAGGTTTGCATTGCTGGATAGGGCGTCTCTACGGAAACATGGTGTTAATTGGACACAGAACACGGTAATTAATACTACCTTCAGCAAGCACAATAAAACAGAATTTGCGTGAGGCTTTGAATGTATTGCACAAGCTAACTCAGAAGTTTAGCTACAAATGCATTTTTAGAGGATAAGTGAGACAATATTTGTTGTAATCGCACACTAGGTTCGAGTGGCATTGATTCCACCCCCTCTCTTTGCACGAACTGTTTTGCCCTTTTGTCTCTGTGTGTGTGTGTGTGTGTGTCACAGTTTTAGAGGCAAAGTAATATAAAATAGTTTAGTATAAACATTACCTGCAACAGTTTTCACAAATATTATAATCAATAGGAGAACAGCTTATTGACGAGGGACATCACTGGAAATTCATGGATAGGGGGGGGCTAAGCCTTCACTAGGGGGTCTGGGCATGCTCCCCCAAAAACTTATTTTCATCGTGTATTTAACAACGGGTGTAACATTTATAAAAATCTGATTATTTTGGCTAAAAGTATACCTGTCTCATAAATGGACACTGATATAATGTGACTCACTTAAATTCTCTCCAAATAAGGAGAAATATGTCAAAAATATATTGATTGAGATATTGATATACAGCCCTTGAAGTTTTGGAGATATACACTATTCAGTTTGGGAATGCTTTTTCGAGGCAGAGACCTGACCAAAGGGCCTAGTGATTAAGAGGTTAAGCCTACCAGTGACTTATGTACCCAACTGTATGTACAACGCCTCACCCTGATTACAGCCTGGTGTCACTCAGAGTTGCATGTGTCTCGTCAGTTTCCTCAAGAATGTTCCTGTACGTTGACAACCAAGTTGTTAATTCCTGACTGAACAGGGTTATTATTACCCTCTTTTGTATTTTTACTATGACAATATGTCAGCAGAAGTGTGTCTCAGAAGTGTGTCTCTCTTAGAATAGAGTCCCTCACGGGCAACATGTCCAACAGTCTACCTGTAAATCTGTTCCTGAGATGTGAAGGAATGCTGTCTGTATGAAATCATAGAAACGTGACACCATAGCAGAAATATTTACCACAGTGTTAAATGAGGTGTCAATTTCACACTCCACCCATTGTACAGGGCATGTCAGTGATTAACACCTTTTGGCTGGGACTCCTCCACACTAGCCACTAGACTATCTTAGACACTTTTTATTTCTATAGCACATTTTATACACAAGGCAGAGTCAATGTGCTTTAAATAATATACATGTTATACAATAAAACAGGATTGTTTTCCCTTGTGTTTCTTTGTGTCTCCATTTTCCGCATGTTCCTGTCTCTCCCCTGTCTGTATACTGTCTGTATGAAATCATAGAATCGTGACACCATAGCAGAAATATTTACTACAACCACAGTGTTAAATGTGATGTAAATGTAACACTCCACCCATTGTACAGGGCATGGCAGGGATTAACATATTTTGGCTGGGAGTCCTCCACACTAGCCACAAGACTATTTTCGACACTAAAAACATGTTATACAATAAAACGGGATTGTTTTCCCGTGTGTTTCTTTGTGTCTCCCTTTTCCCTGTGTTCCTGTCTCTCCCCTGTCTGTCACTCCCTGTGTGTGTTCCTGTGTGTTGGGCGTGGCATCACTCTCTCTCCTGGTGCTGTTCGAAACTCATCGCGTACACCCGCTCCTGTCGACACACCTGCCATCAATTACCATCTACGCTGCTGTATATCTACCCCGGTCTCGTCGCTAGATTGTTCCATCAGGTACCCCGGTATGTCAGACCACGGTCTCTGATTTCTGTTAAAGAAATTATTCTAAACTCTTATCAATTAACCTTCAGGACAACAACTTTCCAAAGTAGATCTTTAATATAAC
>JAOEHI010043455.1:8925-21420 GCA_025447815.1 Percopsis transmontana
ACTAATTCCCCCTTGTGTGGTCTTCAGTAAATGCTTTTCATTGAAAACTTGACCTTCAGCCAAAGACATATCTGTGTTTTACTTGAGGCAGTTTTCTTTTCAGAGCCTATTCTCTAACAATCCGGTGATCTGACCACCTGTGTCCTATATACAAACTATTGTGGTTGGAACCATATGTCCTGTAAGTGTGGTTTAATGACGCACACACACATGCACACAGTCACACACATACACACACAATGTCACCTTGACTCCCAATGCCAAAGGGAAAATACGGGTTTATTAAAAGGGTTGTAACTACATGGCATTATTTGTACTGTTTTAATTATATATCTATAAAAACACAACACCTGCTCCCCCTCGCTCTTTAGTTTTCAGAGGCAGTGCCTTTTTGTTTTACTTTTTTTACGTTTTATTTTGGTGTGAGGAGTTTCCTTCTCAAGGGCCAGGCAGGTGTCTTGGAGTTCTCAAAATCAGCTGGGATAGTCTTCAGACCCTGTTGACCCAGATTTGAAAAAACATTTTAGTAAAATTAACCAACTGTCTTGCTTAGGATAATTAATGATCCCTGTGGTCAGAAGAAGCAATTGGACTTTGTATGTTTTTACAACACAACAGGGTACTGTAGTAACCCTCTTCCTAAATGTATGTCCAGTACATACTTCTGACACTCTTTTCAGAGCAACTTAAAGGGGTCTCATGTTATGCTGTTTTCAGTGGGGTTTGGGAATACTATAATAGCCATTGAATGTTAATATTTACTGTAAAAAAGTAGTGCTATACCACTTTATCTGTAGTATACTGTATTTGCAAATTACATAGTATAATTATAGTATTCAACTATTTACATGATTTTTTGAAAGCGACTTATAATAAATACATATTATTAGGTATAGTAAAAATATTGTAGTAATTTAAATGTTTTTAAGTGAAGGCATTTTGAATCACTTGGGTACAACTTATCAGACTACTAGGCAATCCTGCCCCTTATATTAATAAAATAATTTACTTTAATATACGCTTTTTACATAAAAATTCAAGAGATTTACTAGTAAATGGAGGCCAGAAACATGACTAATAAAACACCTAATAATAATAATAATCCCCCTTCCGTTGAAGCAGCCTGGAAAGCCAAATGCTCCCCAGTTCCACCCCGCCGGGAGAGGACTGTCACTGTGGCCGACAGTTTGCAGGTGTGAAGTTATGACAATGTGTGAGCTTGTGGCGGGGTGTGTGAAGGCTGGTTTTCGCCTCAACGTCGGCGTGCGTCTGCGTATGCGTCTCTGCCCAGTGCCCACAGAGCAGAGGGGTTTCTGGGTGAGCACGGCGCGGAGGACCAGATGTGGGGGGCAGGATAGTCTAGTGGTCTAGGCGTTGGACTCCCAGCCGGAAGGTCGTGGGTTCGATCCCCGGAGTCGGCTTAGCTGTAGGCGTCCTTGAGCAAGATGCCTAACCCCTACCTGCTCCATGTAATAGCACCATGTAATTGTAAGATAAAAGCATCTGCTTAATGATCTAAATTGTAAAAAATGTGCATGCCTCTGAAATACATTCATTGGGTCATTTAGCAGACGCTTTTATCCAAAGCACCTTAAAGTGAGCACAAGTACAAATGACAAAAGTATGGGGCGAGCAGGGGTAAAACATTGTTCGAGGATGCTTACAGGTGGGCCAACAAGCCATCGAACCCACAACCTTCAGACTGGGAGGTCACCCAGACCACTAGACTATCTTGCCAACTAGAATATCAATATCTTTAAAAATAAGTGAGGAAAAAAATACAATAAAATACAAAATAAATATTTAATTATTATAGTTATAGAACTCATTAAAGCCTGTAGGGTGTCATAGTGTGTGTGTGTGTGTGTGTGAGAGAGAGAGAGATGGCCTAGGCTACTGGGGCAGGCTGTGATCAGGGACAGTTAGCTTTAACATGTGCTGACAGGTAATCAATAGTAGATAGTGTTTTTTAGCTTTTAGGGGGGAGCTATTTTTAGCCTAGCCTGCCGCCCCCTCTCCAAGTCTAATCAGATATTTCCATGGGACAGAATGAGCCCTGCACAGTCATGCTTCATGGCAGAATGTGTCACTGTGTGGTCGTGACATGGTTTTTTTGCGTGTGTAAGAGTTCACACATGTGCCGTTGTATTGCGCTGTTGTGTGTGTGTGTGTGTGTATCAGAAAGGGTTCATTCTCTCTCTCTCTCTCTCTCTCTCTCTCTGTTTGTGTGTATATACAGTATATTAGTGTCCACATATACTGTATTACTCATTGTGTATTGCTAAGTGTAGCTGCCCACTCTGCACCTATTGCATTCTAACCATCCTAGAAGGGATTCCTCCCTCTGTTCCTCCCTCCCCTTCCCAAGGTTTCTTCCATCTCTTTATTTTAGGGAAGGTACAGAGGGTGTAGTTTGTTTGCATGTTAAATGTGGGCCTGTGCAGCCCTTTGATACTGTAATGTCATTAAGGGCTATATAAAAAAATAATAGTGTGCAATATCCTTAAGATTTCTGTTTCAGTGTTAATTTGGAACTGATATATATCTTGAATATGAATGAACAGAAATTCTTGGTTTCACATATTTGACAGTCCAAAATTTCTGTTTTGCATGTGTGTGTGTGTGTGTGTGTGTGGGTGTATCTCTGTGAGACTAGATGTAGCTAGGTATCCCAGCTGTTACTACTACTAATAATAATAATGCTAATAATAATGCCTTTTATGTGTTGACCGGCTGCTAAAATGAGGCGGGAGACAAACCGAGGGAAGACGTGGAGACATTCCTCTATCTCTCTCTTTCATTCTCTCCTCTCCCTCCACACACACACACACACACACACACACACACACACACACACACACACACACACACACACACACAAACACACACAGGCATTCTATCGCTCCACAGCTTACTCTTTCTGACAGTCTCCCCTCCTCACCCTCACTGCTCCAGAGTCTGAGTCCTCTCCTCTTCTCCTCCCCCCATTACTCTTGTACACTTCCTTCCACTCTGTTAGTCCCCCCCCCCCTCCCCCCGTCCCCCACCCCCCTCACCAGATGATGTTGTGGCAGCTGTCAGCTCACCTCGTCTAACCAAAACAAGCGGCTCGCCATAATTACCTGTTCGTACAGGTAATCGTACACATTGTGACATCCCCCCCCCACACCCAAAAAAACCACGACTGCCCTCGATGGTGAACGCCGAGCGTTTACATAGGCAGCCCACAAATCAGTCACCCAGACCGTCTAACCCATTCCAATCAGTCAGACATGTTTTACATCCAAGTGATGGGCAGGGGCGTTTGATTACCTAACGGGTCAGCCAGCCGGCGCACGAGTTGGATATTACTGTAATTTCTCTTAACCAGCCAGTAATCAATAAAACTGGCCATGCACAAGTAGTCAATCATCCAGTCTGTCAACGATCCAGCCCCACAACTCCCCCTGCCTGTCCACCCGCCCACCCCCGACATCCCATCCAGTCAGCATCCACGTTGCCTTTCCTGCCTGTTAAATTGGGTCAGCATTAACAAGAGCCATGTTTCTGCACTGGGTACTTCAGCGCCCTGAAGCTGAGTCGCTATGACAGGACGTCTGTTACATCAACAACGCAGGAGGAGACTCCAGAGCCAGCTTGGCATCTCTAGGACAAATTTGTTTTCAGAATATCTGAAAATATCTGAACACCTACCAAGTTACATTACAAATTACAGATTTGTTTGTCTTCAGAATATCTGTTTTTAAATAAAACACCCACCAAGTTTACGTTATGAATTACGAATTTGTTGGTTTTCAGAATATCTGAGTTTTAAAAAACACATAAAAAATTTTTTTTAAAACGTTTTAAAGTTACGTTACAAAATAAAAATGAAAGTTACCATGTTCCGTGCTGCCATGTTCAGGCAAGTAGAGAAAGCATGCACGTTTGGAGGAATGTTGCTTGCACGTAAAACTAACATCTGGTATCTGGATGTTGTTCTGTGAATCCTGAAGGGCCGTAACTCCACGCTGTGACGTTAAGAGGCAAGCAGAAGAAAATTGTCTGTCCCTATATCTCTCTTTTTCCCTCCCTCAGTCTGTGTCTCTCTTTAATAGTCTTTCTGTCAGACAGAGTGAACAACAGTAGCTGAGGGATCCTGTGTGATTGTAACATGTTTTACTCACTAATTAGATCTTAGTTTTTTTTGCGCTATAATTAAACACTTCAAACCGCCAAATGGCATATTGTTTTTCGAGGCCCTATTCAATATGAGAATATCAATAAAGTATGCACAGTATGAAATCAGTGTTATTATACACTACGTATGTTCTTAACTATGTAGATGCAAATAAGGTGTTTTGTAACTCTATACCATATAACTTAAATATTTGAATAAATACATTTGGCAGGATAGTCTAGTAGTCTGGGTCCCCAGCAGATATCCTCCTGTAAGCATCTTTACGCAAGATTTCTAACCCCTACCCGTCTGCTTTGGATTAAAGTGTCTGCTAAATGATGTAATTGTAGTATAAAAATAACACAAAATGCAAACTACTGTTTTAACAAAAATTTTACAAAATGTTAAAATAGTAAAGTAATTGCTAATTGGTGATCAAAAAGCTGAATCACAAATGTGTAAAACCATTTTATTCAGGCCACCGCTACAGTATTAAACATTTAAATATTGTAGCAATATACTACAGAACCTGGTTTAGGCATTTGTCATTTAAAAAGTAAACGTGCAGAGATTACAGGTTGAGAAACTTCAAAAGCTTACTTGTAATAGGCCCCATTCCCCTGCAATTGGCAAGCAGTGACATTGCTTGTACTACCAGATAAGTGGCTCACACTATACAACATATTATTCCTATTATTTCACTGGTATTTATCCATCCACATATAAATCTCCCCCAGGCCTGTCGCTATCTATTTCAGCTATTTCTATTTCTAGATCTTTTAACATACAGGTACAAGCTAGTGTGCAGCCTCCAATCCTCGAGCAGGGCCCTAATGCACCACTGCAGATTACCAGCCTATAAACTAAACTCGTAGTGATTTGGACTTTGCTGAACGCATCCACTTTAGGCCCTTTAACACCATGCCTGAAGAGCTTAGTGATTTTATTTAAATCTCTTTTGAAGGGATGTTTCTATGGGGTGCCATGCGGGCTACCCAGGGGAGTTTTTAAGAAGTGAGGTAATAAATAATTCAATAATTTAGGATAACATTTGCAATGGTTTAATTCTAGGTACCCATCAGTGGGGAAATGTTCATTTCTGCATTCTGGGATGCAGGGCAAAGGTGCTTCAAACTAGTTTTTTTCTAAGGAGTTTGTTTTCCATGTGAAATGTGGGCCTGTGCGGCCCATTGAGACTGTAGTGTGATTAAGGGCTATATAAATAAACCAGAGTTGACTTGACTTTGAATGAGCTTTAGTGTCAGAGTTTTAAAGGCCCAAAGGTGTTACGTCTTCGCTGCCGTGGTTATGTTAAGTATTACAACAACACGACACTGCAGCTATTAACAAGGCTGACTTACCGCGCAGCTCCACCTTTCAGCCTCTACACCAGGTCCCATACAGTTTGGTAGCTACCAGGGTCTGAATCAACCTCTTAGGCATTTGCCTTCTCACCAACAGCAGAATGAGAGCAATTTAGAAAGTGAAAGCAAAATGTGTCTGGGCTGCTGCTCACCTCTAGCCGACCCACACTTTCCTCTCTGAACAAACATTTCTGAATAAAACGATTACTGTACACCAGTGTTAAAGATTATCCCTAGAGGAAAACTAGGGATGTCCCAATCAACGTTTTTGGTATCCCGATCCGATCCATTCAATATTTATAGCTGCCAATTCCAATCCAATCCTGTTTGTTAATAAATATTTGAATATAGTAGGCCTATGTCCTATTTCAATCTTTTGTAATGTACTGAGATCAACTGGATAGCAAACTCTGTTGTCAATTAAAGTAGTTAAATTAATAAATATTATAATTTATTGATAAGTGATTAGAATTGATAATAGTAAGATATATTAGTTGACAGAAATGTGTAAGTATTTTATATTTAGATATTTACATGTTAATGTACTGTTGGTATATTTAATGATCTGAATCTTTATATTGAAGTAAAAACTCAGATACGCTATTTCTTGTTTAGAGTGTGAGTAGCAGTAGCAATGATATGTGTGGTGGTTTATTATGTTATTTTTTCATTGTGCACTTTTTCTACGAGTTTCATTTAAGGTTTTTGGAACATTCAACGCTTCAGTGTCACGTTATTAAACCTTCCGCTACAAACGCGTAGGTGGTCACAAAGTCGTAATTGGTTCTGGTATAGCCATGTCTGAAATGTGCAGTATTGTCGGGAGGGTGTGAATGCCGTGGCACCATAAGCCAGCGAAAGCCTACGTTCTCTACCACCGAAATTGGTTGGTCATGCAAAGAGATAAACAAAATTATATTCTTGCCTTATCGCTGTCTCGAATAAATTTCTCTTGTCTTTTCAAGGCACTCGCCAGTGAATGCTGTGTCGGTGCATTCTTCTTAAGCTTTACTAGCTGTTTTGAGTTTTGAATTAAAGGATTAAAGTTTGTAGTTTTAAGCTATGTTACTCAGGCCTACTGTAGCATATGATGCTACAGTGCAACTGACATAGATCGGGCTCTAGATCGGGCCATGGTGGCCGATAATCATCACTTAAAAAATGCCTGGATTGGCCATGATACCGATTTTTTTATATCGGTTTGGGACATTCCCTTATGACCCACTGAAACGAGTTCCTGTGGTTCATATCTCCAACACAGACCGGCAGACAGACCAGACCAAGATGAACGTAAAAAAAAATTAAGGTAATTTTATCAAGGAAAAAACATATTATGTAAACGTAATTGAATAATAATAATAATAATAATAATAATAATAATAATAATAATAATAATTGTCGTGTCCCTGAAGCATCTCTGTCTTAAAAACGGTCTTAGATAACAGCCAGCCACTCTAGTAATGCGCTGCAGCCTCAGAATACCTTCAACCTCCAAAGTGCATGATGGAGTGCATTAGGCGCATCTTTGTTCTGGCTGCCGTCATACTGTACAATGCCTTGTACCAGAATGGCCCAGCCTCAGCCAGCTAGCAGGGTGCTTAAGCATATGCTTCAGCTGACCCCAACTGAACTGAACTGAAATGAACCTTCCAACACACCCGGTGCATTTGCAGGTCGCAGTTTTTAAAGGTACACTTCGTGCATGTCGTGCATGCTCCTCCCACGACTTCAAACCCTCTCTACTCCTTTTCCCTCTACAGAGCTCATAGGCTCACATCTTCTCTACCCCTCCCACTACAGCACTTTTGTGCACAGTTGTTTCAATACATAAACCAGGAGATCTATCGAGTGCCTTACTTCCGCATTCAACAGGAAACTGATCTTGCTATACGCTAGGCCATCTGACTCATACAATATACTGTATATACATCAATTAATGAAATACTTACTAACAGAGCATTCTTTCTGGCATTCTAGTGTTAAAACAAACAAAAAACAGAAGCACAAAATTAGACATAAAAGCTATAAAAGTCCAAATATAACAGCTCAAAATAACGGGTTTAAGGTTAAGATTTCTACGGATTTAAACTTTCATCACAGTAAGAGTATAAAGTGGATGTGATAAAATGACACCCTGAGCAATAGGGGAAAAATTGTCGAATAATCTTTCACCCTCTTCCTGCATCCATCCAAGTTTCTTCCTGGACAAAGCCAAGGGATACATCCAACCCATGTCATAATAGGACCATCATTAGGCCTCATAATTAGTCATACTGTATAATGGTCGCAAAAAAAACTAAAAACATTTCACAAGGATAGGTGCACCGTATGTTGTAAACACAGCTCACTCAAAACATTTCCATATTGCAAGATGATATTTTTGAGTGTTAACTACAACGTTATCTAAAAACATATGGCTTTAAAACAATTGTAAAATATTTTTGATGCTGCTTATACTGTCAACATTTCTAGAGTTAACCTTCGTGGATTTGAACGATGCCATTGCATAGCTTTATTTCATTTCCTGACAAATCTTTGTAATTCAGAAAGATAGTAGATAAAGCATGCTTTTGAACATACTGTATGTTATATATACTGTATGTTATAAATTGTAAGATTATTGTATTTAAAAGTATTATTTTTAATTAAATGTGTTATAAATTATTTTAAATATGCTCAATATATATAATTAAATAATTACTAATAAGTACTCTCTATATACTTAGTATAATCATTCTTTTAATTGTGACTCATTATTTGGAGTCTTTATCAAGCCTCCTTCTCACCTACTCATAATTTAGTAATTATAATCATTTGAACTACTAATGATAAAAAATGCATATTCAAAAAAGTGTTCTGTGAGCTTGGTTTACCTTCACACACCACCGTTTCCCGTGGGATCGTTTTTGATTAATTTCTCAAGAATCAGTGAGCTTTTTGACTTCACACACTTCACAGGTAATGAATGTCTGCAGTGCCGTGCATGTACTGTATGTCCAAGACCCCTACCTGGCTGTAATGGGTTCTGTCAGTCATCAGATAAACACATGGCAGATATCATCACATCACGCAGACCAGAAGGCCCATAAGGTACATTCAAACAACGGTGGAGGGAGTTGTAATTAGGGTGCGCTGCCTATTGCCTATCAACAATTTCGTACTTCCATATGAACAAATGTCTAATCTGTTTTATCTATAGGACTTTAGAGGGGCTGAGTACTTCATGCAAAATAGGTCTACATTACGGGGCGCTCCACATGTCATATGTCGCTCCATTGCATTTACGCGTCCGTGCTGGGAAGGGGGGGCCCTTTACACGTCCGTGCCCAGGTGCCCATTGTCTCATAATCCGCCTATGGATGTTTCTGGAAAAAAATACATGAACGTCATGCAGCTAGTGACCGTGGAGTGGAGTGTAACATTAATATCTTTGGAAAAGTTCAAATGAAACAGAAAAAGTCTAGTTAAGAGATATTTTTGTTGTCCGGCCTGTGACTTTACAGAGTTTTGACCTGTGAGGGCAAATCTAGCCCAGCCTATATATAGCTGCTGCTGCTGTTATGGCGACGCCTAGGGCCTCTGTTCTGCCTCCATGATCCCTCTCATTGGTCCTGAGACCTCCTCCATGAGCTGCCCCCACCCCCTTCCCACACACACACACACACACATTTTAGCACTTGTACTGTACATGCACATGAACATTACATACCCACATACAGTAAGTTGAGAACGTGGATGCTCCCATCAGTGAAAATGCCTGCCTAATAAACACAGTGACATATGCAACAAAATAATGAATGCCAAATTGAATCTCAATTTAAATAATTAACAGAAAAGTCAGTGTTGTCATTTCATCTCATTGAAGTTATGTGTACAGTACATTTTGGACATGGAGAAAGTGTTGTACAAAATGTACACAGAACTACCGTTCATTACCCTGCAACTGTTACCCTGCGCAAAATCTGAGTTTTTAAAATACTTTAATTAGGCTTTTAATTAAAATTCTTTCATTAGGCCTTTTAATTGAAATATTTCCATTAAGCCTTTTAATGAAAAAGCCTAATGATGTAAAATGTTAGGTTTTATTTATTTATTTAGTTATTTATTTTTCTGTAAGATGCTCATGCCCACTCTATGCCCTCCAGGGGTAGCTAGGCCTATTAATTATATTATTATTATATAATTATGAACTACCCCCCCTAAATAAAATCAAAATATAATTAGAAACGACAGAGCGGGCATGAGCTATAATCACTAATGGTGTAGGTACTATACAATGAGGCAGGTACATTGAGACGGCCTGCAATGTGTAAAACAATTGCCCTTTCCCAGAGTTCCTTGTGTTCAGTGTGTGAGCTAGTAAACAGATATTCTAATAAAAACTGTGCTCATAAATCTGAGCACATGGTATAAAATGCAGATTCAGGAAATAGCCATCACAGTTCTAGCCAGATTATTGTATTTTTTAGCATAATGAAGGCGAATTGTATTTTTATTTTTTACCTTTTCTTTAACTTTTATTGTTATGTGGCTGTGTTGGCAAGTTTTAGATGTATCTGTGAGAGAATGCCGGACCAAAATATATAGCAGCCAAGAGAATGAATTAGGCAACAGACTCACGTCTTCCAACATATTTTCAAAGGCTCAATTAAAGGTGGTATATCCAAAGCTAATCTCTCCTTGCCTCTCTTTGTGACTCTGTCTATTCAATGGCAGATTGTAAAGGCCAGCATTCATATGCATTTCTGATGTGACCCCATTAGGGAATTAGAACCTACATTTGCAAAAGGTTATTCCTACTTGCTCTAGATTACCCTTCCAAAACGCATCCTCTCTGTCTCTCACTGTCAACAGCCTCTCTCTCTCTCTCTCTCTCTCTCTCTCTCTCTCCCTCTCTCCCTCTCTCTTTCTCTTTCTCTCTCTCTCTCTCTCTCTCTCTCTCTCTCTGTCTCTGTGTGTGTGTGTCTTTCCACCAGTTCCACCCTAGAAAACATTGAGCTCTCTGGATGATGGAATATTCTACACCCTCAGCATTCACTCGATGCTTTTACCTGGAGTGATTTACAATCTGTAAGTAAATAGGAGTTTATTGTCCATCTGAAGGCCACCTTCAACACTTCCCCTCGCTGAGAGCAAGTTCCCATGTGGGTTGTTGCTGCGTTGCATCATTCTAAATGTTACAAACAACCAGAATGACTTCTTTGATTAACACACGGCTTGTGTATCGCTGCCCTTTGACCAGCCATGATTACAGCCCTGATCACACCGCCCACAATGGGCAGACAGCGGTTCTGTCCACTTCAGCCTACCTTAATTATGCCACAAATCCCATAAACATACTTTAAACATGCTTTAAAAGTCTGTTTTTTTGCTCTAAAATTCCCTTGTCTTCCTGTTTTACCACAATTTAACAACAATTTGTCCATTCACTAGGATTATAAAATGGACCTTGATACAATGGATGCAATGGAAATGGATCAATATTTAAATGCTAATTACACATGTACTCAATTGAAATCCTTGAGATATAGACACTAATCCATATTCAGTCATGGCTTGCAGGGTACACCTATTTTATAAGTATGTCATAGTGTCACTGTTTTATACTTTCCAGGGCTGTTGCTAGGCGATAGTAGCTTACCAGTTGCACTTTTAGTTACATCACATTTTCATTTGGTCACGTGGAAAAGGCAGTATCTGCAATCACAAAACTAATGCTTTATATAATCTCCATGGTTGAATGAAAACAACTTTTTCAGAAGAGATGACATTTGTGGAGGGGCTTATATTAAATCAGGATGAAAAGATAAAAAAAGCTCTGTTTGTTTGGCTGCACTTTTGTAAACTCAATGAATCCCCCCACATACCACAGTTCGAATGCTTCTGAAGCGTTTCAGAGAATGGGCAGCTGATAGCGGCTGTCCAACCCAAAAAGAGTCTGCTCATTTGTGACAGAAGAGGCAGAGTATAAACAAACAACGCATCAAGCGCAACCCTATGATTTAAAAAATGACTAATGCTCTGAGGTGTTATTTCTATTCCACCGTCCTCTTGTCATGTTTATGGCAGAGACGAGACAGGTAACAGTCAGGTCTGAGGTTAATATACAGATAGTTCCTTACTAAAAGGTAAGTATCAAGAAATATCAAGTTCAAATGTCTTTCTGGAAAGGTGCAGCATTAATCTCTACAAATACACAATTAAATTCCGCATTGTGTTTGTTCCTATAGTATAGTCTACTGAATCCTCTGTGACTCCCCTCCCCCAATCCACATAGGTCTGTCTTGCTAGAAAACTAGTGTTATGTTTCTCTGGTAAACAATAAGTCTTGGCAGCCGGCCATGAATGGAGATAAATCGAGGTTTTGGAGTTCCCCTGATAGTGTGTGTGTGCATATGCATATGCATACTTGCACATATGCAAGTATGCATTTGTATGTGTGTGAGCTTGTGCACATAACCCAACGTGCACTAAGCGGCGACCTGGGATTCTCCCTACTGCACTCAGGAAGTGACTCCACAAATAACTGCTCACCGAACATTGATTACTGTTAGCACACAATGCCACACAGGAGTGGTTGGTGGAGAGTGGCTGGACATTCAACAGCTCTTTCTCTCTCTCTCTCCCGCTCTATCATTCTCTCTCTCTCTCTCTCTGGTCATTCGCTTTGATGCACATTCCATTACTCCAAGGCATGTCGAATACAATATTGGCTGGCTAGTCGCACACTGTTTGGCTCCTTCAACAAGCTCACTCGCGAGCTAATTAAAAGCCGTGTTTTGTACTGTGACTGTGAACAAAATAAGTTAGCGCAGGTCTGGTGAGCTTGCTGCTGCCAGACTGAGTCACTACAGCGTTTCGGTGACAATGGCCTGTCGCTCAAGGTGTGCAGGGACTGTAACGGATGTGGGTTGTGGGCGAGAGTAAACGCGAGCCAGAGGAACACACACGGACGAAAGGGCGAGTATTACG
>JAOEHI010043465.1:238-21419 GCA_025447815.1 Percopsis transmontana
GTTTCAGGTTCTATGACCTTACATTCCATGTTGCCAGTTTCAGGTTTCAGGTTCTATGACCTTACATTCCATGATGCTAGTTTCAGGTTTCAGGTTCTATTACCTTGCATTCCATGTTGCCAGTTTCAGGTTCTATGACCTTACATTCCACGTTGCCAGTTTCAGGTTTCAGGTTCTATGACCTTACATTCCATGATGCCAGTTTCAGGTTTCAGGTTCTATGACCTTACATTCCATGTTGCCAGTTTCAGGTTTCAGGTTCTATGACCTTACATTCCATGATGCCAGTTTCAGGTTCTATGACCTTACATTCCATGTTGCCAGTTTTAGGTTTCAGGTTCTATGACCTTACATTCCATGTTGCCAGTTTCAGGTTTTATAACCTTACATTCCACGTTGCCAGTTTCAGGTTTCAGGTTTTATAACCTTACATTCCACGTTGCCAGTTTCAGGTTTCAGGTTTTATAACCTTACATTCCATGTTGCCAGTTTCAGGTTCTATAATTTCAACCGCGAAGGTGCATTGAGTCAATGCTTCCTGACAGGTAACCTATCCAGGCCTGGGTTGAGCGGACAGTTTTTAGGCCACCTTTTCTTGGCCCTTCCCCAGTTGGGGTGAGCGGTGGAGCTACTCAGTCACATAAGGGTCTGCCGAACACAGCTGCCACTCAGTCCCAGCTGTCAGCAAACAAATACCATGTTCTGACTAGGAGCTCCCACACCATTCGTACCTGCTCCCATCGCCAGATACCCCATCAGTGCCAGACTTCAGACATATGTAAGGTCTATCTAAGGTCTATGAGGTAAACCCAGTGTCATGGGTGGACCCAGGACGACCAGTCCCTCACCATGGCTGCAGGAGACTGCCGGGTCCTTGGTCTGTTCAGGCCCACCTATTGCGCCCCGCCACTACATTGCTTCTCTGTCAAGGTGTGCTCCCTTAGCCTTGCCTCAATATGCTTACCTATGGGCCTACATGCCACTACTGGTCGATTACAAACACCTTTACAGTACTGCACTAGTCGCTTCACACACACCCTGTGTCACTGACATACACACACACTCCCCATCTTGGCATTCAATGGCAACCCCCAAGGGAACCTTTCCCTAATAGAATATTTCCCCCACGGCAACCACACCTGTTGACATTATTTACAATTACAAGTTTTACAATTATTAATTCATCAGATACTTGTACCTAGTAGTATTTGTTACTGGTAACAATAACAATTGTTTCTAGTAACATTTTCATTCTACAAGTAACAATTACTTTTTTACTTGTCATTGTTAATGACTAGTCAAAATGACTACTTGACAGTTCAATTTAGAATGTTACCAGTAAAACTGGAATAGATACTAATAACTATTTGAATAGATACTATGAACAATTTAAATAATTACTAGCATCTAATGAATGAGAACTAGTATCTAATAAATAGCTAGAATTGGAAATGATATTAGTAACTATTGGAATAGTTACTAGTAACTAAAGAATAAGTACTAATAAATCACTTTCAAATAGTTACTAGTAAGTCTTGAAGAATACATTTGAAAATGTTTACAGTTATGGTGGCATGATGCCATGCAGGGGTCATGGTGGAGTGAAGTTTTAGCAGGATTACGATCAGACTAAGAATGTCCATCACTACTTACGCCTACTTCATTTCCTGTTAGTCGCTCAGCTGCAGACACACTACATTACATAACCTAGCTGCTTAGCACACATTTACAGTAGCCAAATTCAAGGGAGGTCTCGATTCCTCACCTTACAATATGCTTGTACTTCTGAAAATTTACAATAGGCTCAACTTTGGTAAACTTTGACAGATCCCACCCTGCTCAATGAGAGAAAGAAAAAATACTCAAATTTTCTGTCGACAGTTAGAGAAGGATTGCACCACACTGACTGCCAAGCCTTTAGTATCTTTACTTGCCAATCCTAGGATTGTCCATTGAGCGTTAGCCGAGATGATGGATGAAGATGCACAGCCAATCAGGCCCAAGAAATCCCTGTGTCATATCCCCTGGTCAAAACAACTCTTCAGCACACAGGCCTGGCTCAAAAACAGTAGGCTACTAATCCTGCTGTGACCTGTGATTGAGCATCATTAAAAACTCATCACTTCTACCAAACAAAAACCTCTTCATGCAGTTAGAACAGGGTCCTGTCACGGTGCGAGGGTGGCGAGTGCAAGTGCAGAGGTAAAAACAGAAACTGATGAAGTCCAAAAGACGTACGCAGCGTGTGGTTTAATATATGAATGCTGGGTATTCCATTACACAGCAAAAACCAGCATGGCAGCATGGTGCAGTGAACAATCACAGACAACTCCTCATCACCCACTCCCCGGCTTTACAGGCTGGAGAGTGGGTGATGAGGAGATGCAGAACAGGTGTGTGTAATAAGGGTGCGCTTGGTGAATGGACGGCCGCAGGCCGGTGGTTGACACGCCGGCGAGCTAGAGCGGGAGGGGCGGGGCACTCCCGTTGCTACAGGTCCATACGCTTTATATTAATCATGTAAAATTTGACTTTGAATGTGAAACGCTACAAAAAAGGGGAGAAATCTGAATCATTGTGTTTTTTACAATAATTTTATATTTGTTGTTTGGTAGTTTCCAGCAAAAAAAAAGAAAAAAGAGAAAATGCCTCCCAGTCTGCCAGCCTGTATTTTAGGTTTGCTGATGCTGTTATTTGGATGATTTCCTAGTACCGCCTACTCCTGCTTTTGTGCTGAAGCTAAGCTGTGCTGTTTGATTGAACTATGTATTTCATTGAATTGAATTGAATTGTGAATTGAATTACTTGGTCTGTCTCTCCCCAACAGAATAGAGAAGGATATTGAAGCCTTGGAAACACAGGAGTTGAACATCTCTGCCAACGAAGAAGTCATTTTGAAAAGGCTGAAGGAAGTAGAGAGGACAGCAGAGGACATTATTAAGGTAGGCTCTGATTTGCCTTCATCTAATAATCTGTTGCTGTGTTTGCTTTGGTACTCCCGCTATTCTCACATTGTCTGTCCTATTTTCATCTTGGTTGGCTGGTATTACCACTACTTTGAAGACTGAGTTTAAAGGGTCAATCTTTGATTTGTGTGTGAAAACGTGTGTGAACTAGCAACTAAATATTGAGGTTTACATCTACTTGTGCTGCATTTTAATCTTCCCTACTTACAACCCGCTGCGTAAATCCATGTTCCTAATAGACTTGGCGCAAGATTGGCTCTTACAAGACGAATTTGTCGGAGATTGTGTGGGCGTGCTGTGCTTCAAGAGATGCAGCTTTTGAATGACTAAGGTGCCAGGTAAATAGATTGCTCAGCTTGTGGGTGTAGAGTGCACAAAGCCTAACATGCATGGCCTGTTCTCTAGCTCGTTTGTATGCTGCCTGCATTTAGACCTAAAGATGCACTAACAAAATTGGAAATACTACATTAAAAAGTCACCAAAGTGCCTTAATATTCTGTACCACTGACTTTGACGCCTGTCCTTCCCACACGGCTTGGATATCAAATGACTGTCTTCACATAGGAACTAAAAGCTGAGTTTGAGCCAGGTAATCAGCTTTTTTGTGTTTTATATATTTATAACATAATTTATCCGATCTAAAAGACTAGTCCAGTATTTTATCGTTTCAACCTTACTTACCTGTGATATTGTAGCTCAATTATTTACATCATTATTCTATATGCAATTCTATATGCAATTCTATATGCAACAGGGCCCAGTTTCATTCAGTTCTAAAAACACTCTATGGTGTACCTAAATTCCCCATGATGCCTTATCCAATTCATTACTTCACGACTTTTATGTTAAGTGATTGCTAATTATTTCATGTTTGCTAGGCATAAAGTCAAGCTATGTTTGTAGTCCAATCTTAGTTACTTAATTGTATTTGGTTACCTGTTAATAATTGTCTTGGTAATAGAATGTTATGTAGTATTGTATTTAAAATTCGGCAGGAGTGATATGCAGAGAAAATAGTACCAAACTTTCTCACAACTTTTTAGTTCCCTTTTCACTGGAAGATCACTACATTAGAAGGATGGATAAATGTGAAAAAAAACAATAAGATATAAAATGATGCTTGATAATATAGATTAACATCAGTTGTAAAGCACTGGCTTTATCTCACCATATTTTTCTCCTCAGACTCAATCCGTCTCTCTCTACTGCCGGACAGTCCCCTAACATTTCGTCAGACGCCAAGACAAAATGTTCTACAACAAGAGAAGCATAATAAAGAACCAACGGGTATATACACTATTATGTTGTTATGTTATGTTGTTGCATCATTTCACTGTAAAGCAGTGACATTACCTGGCTATCGTATTTCTGTGGTTGATGTGTGTGGGGCTCAAGTATGGGCACACACTCGGGATATGTAGCTATGTCGTGCCTTGGTTTGCTATCCAGTTTGCCTTTGTGTAGTCACACATGCTCATATGTATTATAGTTCCTTATACCGTCACGTATAGTTTGCACTAAAATAATTGTATACTTATTCAGAATGCTTTGCTGCACCCTAATCTCTTTGTCAGCCATGTTCGCCATGGAGATCAGCGTGGAGCATGACATGAGGACAGGCCAGAGTCAGGTGGTCGCCACAGCGACCGTCAACGCAAAAACCCTCCAGGAGAGGGGTGTAAAGGTGTATGATGACGGCCGAAAGTCAGTGTATGCATTACACTCCGGCTGTCCCAAGCTGCGCACCGGAGAAGTGGGGGACATGACTCCAGTAGAGGTGGACGAGTTGCTTCGTCAGGCTAGAGACAAGAAGGTTCCAAGTGAGGTCCAGTACCATCATCCAGTATACGCTGCACCCTACATGGGCAACAGTAGGCCTTCAACACCCAGAGCACCTAGCAAGAAAACTACTCAAAGTCCCAGCCCTGTTCAGACCAAGACTGATTCCAGAAATGGAGCTCAAACCCCCGGAGAGGTGAGCCAGCACAGCCAAGAGCTCGGGGGATATACAAGTCTGACCAGGATGCTCAGCCCAAGCCCCTTCCAACCAGCTGCAATGCCAAAAGATGGAGCCAAAAGACAGGGAGAAGAACCCAAATCCATGCAGTCACTGTTGATCCTTCCAAGCCAGGCCCAGACAGATAATCTAATTCCCCAATCTCAACCACCTCATGTCGGCCTCAAAATTCCTCAAAGCTTCACTAACGGACATACAAGCAACCGCACGCCAGCCCTGGTGTCAGTCATAGCTAGGTCTGAAGGAATGCCCATCCCCATTCAACCCTACTACAGGAGTGTAGACAGCGCTAGCCCCAGCGCTTGTCACTCCCCTGGCCCTGTGATGGAGATTAAGGTCCCTTCTGACAGACTGTCGCCTTCCTATGAAGACAGCGAGTCGTCTTTCAGCCTGGTCAGTGCCATTCCGGACGAACTTGAAACCACACCCGTCACTATGATCTTCATGGGTTACCAGAATGCTGAGGAGGAGGAGGAGGAGGAGGAGAAAGATATCCACGCTGAGCTGGTGATCATCGGCAACAGCGACGATGATGATGAAGGTAAAAGTGGTAAAAAGGACCACTACGGGGACCAACCGCTGTCATACCACCCGGAGGGCTATAAGAGCAAGGTCTTTTCTCCCAAGGTGGGCGTGGCTAAAGTGTCTGGCTGCAGAGATGTTATCGAAGAGGCCTACACAAACTATGCTGAATTAGTACCTCACAAGCCCACGTTTACCCACAAGCAGGACAAATGCACCCCCTGTGGGAACATGCAGGTGCAGGCCGCATCTACATGGAAGATTTAAAGCATTGGTGGATAGGGGGAGATTTATTTTACGCTCTCTCTCATTCCCTCTTTTTTGCCTTGTGCCTACAGCCTCACAAATATGGTCTGATGCCTGTCTTGAACAACAGTTTGCCTTGTCTTGGCCTGCGTCCTCCTTGACGCAACCGCCGACTTGTCAACGAGGTGTGCTGTGTTACTGCCACCTACTGAAAAATGTCTTTTATTACAACTTCACAAGGGTTGTGCATAACGACTTTGTTAATTTTAATTATAGGAACTAACTGTTCTGCATGCTCTCTGCATTTTCTATACAAACTGTCAGCTAATACATTTCATTAAAAAGGATATTTTTCTATCAAATATTTAGTGCTGTCGTAATGCAATGAGTACAACACTGTCATTATAACACAAGTAACAAACATAGTTTTGGTACCTTCTAATACCACTAAACAATACAATGGTGATATTAACATACTTGAAATAACATGTATTTGATCAGTATGTGACAATGTTGGCCCTATATTCACATCCTAGAAAATGTGAAATTGGATTTTGTTTTGCACACAATGAAAATAAGTGTCCCACTTATTGTTTATGATTATGATAAACCTCTTTCCACCACAAAAGAAAGCTTTCTGCTTGTAATTGCCCTCTGCATCATACTGTAAAGGCTCCACCGACTACTGCTGAGCTGCCTGACTGAATGTGTTCGGCATGTGAACGCTTGTCCTTGAATGTTCTGTCTCGCTCTCTGTGTTCTCTGTGTTCTGATAATCAAGGAGGGGGCAGCATAAAGCTGAGATGCCATCGTAGACGTAACACTCAAGAGAAACAGTTATATAACAGCAATTCTGTGGACTGAGGAAGCCAGGGCCATGTTATGTTATTATCATCAGATTCATCCAGTTTGACAGCGAATTCATTTTCAGCTGCAATGAGAATTGACTTGAATCCTAAGTGAATATTTTTCCTACAAGAACATTGGCTAAATAAAAAAAATGAGTAGAAATCTTTTCCTTCCATGTTTTGAAGAGAATATAAATGTAATTTAAAGCTTTTGTAAAGCCCTCGACTCCATAGGTTCCTTACGCCAATAGCCAATCAACATGCTGATGTTCAGGATGAAATATTTATTCAGTTTTATTTAAACCTCCATTGACTTCCATTGTTAAAAAAAACACTTCAAATGCATCCAGCAAAAACTGTTCAAAATCTATGCTGGTTTTCTCAAGATACCTTGATCTGAAACATTCAATTGTTGTAGTGTTATTATTTTAGATATAGTATATTTTCAGTATGGATTCTAAATACATGTAGAAGCATATGATATTATATTCATGTTAGGGAACAGAATTCTAGGATTTAATAAAAGTCCAATAAAACTTTGTGGAGAATGTTATGTTACTATTACATGATTTACATACTCATCAAAATAACTTTTTTCTATGAAAAGGTTTCATATAATTACTTTATGTCTAACATTATTTTAGCTAGCAAAAATATGTAATATGCAAATATGTATTATCCTATGCTTTGCATACTGCTCTGATATTTCGCTCTCACAAAGTTGTATCACTGGAAAAGGTTAAGAAGTTTGAAAATGGGGTGAACCAGGTAAAGAAAGTTGCAAATGCTTGCTTCAGTTATGCGCTACACCCGGTAGTACTGGTAACCACATACTTTATACCTTGCGTCATTGCTGGTTCGCTGATATAAATTTGCTTATTGTGAAAACATATCCAATATTGGAAATATGATTTAAGGCTGCAAATGTTATAACATTTGACCCCATGGATTTGATGATACAAGTTCTGCTTTATGCATCTCTGCCGCTGACAACGCTGGGGAAAACGATTACAAGGTCAGCTGAAAGTCAAAAGAATAACAGCTTTGCAGTTGCGTTTCATTACCAGACAGTGTCACCAATATTCCAAGTTATCTACTATATGCATCTTTGAAGACAGATTGACTTGTATTAATGAAAGCCTTGTGAGTGTTATAAAAATGAAAAACCCATCCATGTTGTTACAAAAGCAGCAGAAGAATAAAACTTATAACCATGCTTCTGAGTGTGCGCGCACATCCCCCCTGAGTGTTTTAATGCTCGAGTATGTGTTAATCAAAAAACGCTCTGCTATTGGTTGCCTCCCATACCAGCCCCCCTTCCTCAGACAGACACACACCTCCCTCCAATCCCACACAGCAACACCCAGGCAGAGATGCAGTCTGGAATATAGGCGGACAGATACAGACAGCAGCCCTCTCTCTCTCTCTCTCTCTCTCTCTAGCCTTCCTCCTTCTCACTTCCCCTGTGCTACACACTCTGGCTCAGGTAGGTCCATTACCATCACACGCAAACAAACACAAACACACGCACACAAACACACACACGTGCATTCAAAAGTTTGTAAATATTTGCTACTGTTAGATAGGATATCGATCACTAAATTGGAAAGGACTGTGTTATGGTATTGATATCAGGGTTTGTGTGCGCATGTGTGTGTGTGTGTGTTTGTTGGGGGAGGGGGGTGCCGGATGCCTCCAATTAGACCCGAGGGCATGCCACGGTTGGGCATCCCGCGTGTGCTGAGAGGGTTCGTGAGTTGGTGACGGTTGCAAAACAGCAGGACAGAAATCAAAACAAGAAATCCATTTGTGCTGTGCACGTCTGAATATATACAATATGTGTGCTTCATTGTGCCATGGTGTTGTGTTTTTGTACCTATGTGTGTCATGAAAGATATATTAGAGAGAATATTTCCATTCTCAAACACTGCTGACATTTATTAAGGAACTGTTTTTAATATGTGTGGATAAAACATTTGATACATATTTTGGTATCACACATTTGAAAGTCATTTTAGGGGTTTGGGTGGATTACGTTAGTAATCATTTACTGGTGATATTTGTATTTTAAAGCATGGCGTGTAGTATTACTTATTCGTGGTAGTCATCACTCCTACTGTACATCATTCTGTTACATATATGTAACTTGCAGTAGCATCAAGTTGTTTTGCACATGTGAATTCTACTGGATCCAGAGGAATGTCAAAATTATGTTTCTGGAGTTATCCTTGTTACAAAAAGGCTGTTGCTTTGATTTGAAACTCTTAGCGCACATGCCCCTTCGCACCTAAATGCTGAGTGGCTGCCACTGCTCTCTACTCCCCCTACAGCCCTTATCGGCTCACACCACTCTCCGCTCCTCCCCATATATCCATGTGCATAGTTGTCTTGGACATAGTAAGCAACACAATCGCTAAGTGTACCTTCAGAAGATCTCAGTCATCTCAGTGGGGGGCAGAGAAATTGTGCTTCGTCTGATTGCGTGCATGCAATTTGAAGCCTCAGAAATGTACCTCGAGAAAGACTAGACGTGGCAAGGAAAAATACTTCCAGATACAGGCTTTGTTGTTGCTTGAATCCAGCACAGCACACCCACAGAATGCCGTTTGGCTTGGAAGCGTCTTTTACAGTAGCTACAAACATGCATAGCATTGTGGGACTTGAACTAGTTCATGCTGGGTCAGAACTGGGAGTGATAAGGGCTTCCAGGTGGATTAGAAAGGGCTCTAAGGGAGGGATTTGGAAACAAAAAATCTCTTTAATCACCAATATCACAGATTTAATCCGAACATTTTAACAAAGGCAAGTTTCTCCTATCTATGAATCTCAGCCAGAGTATGCTAGCAAGCTGATAGCTACAGTACATGTAGATTCTCTAGTGGGCTGATAAAGGCTGTCGCATTAGTGACAAGATGATCAGACTGTGATTAAACGATGCTGTTTGTATGCTTGTGACGGGTCCACATGAACACACCTCAGACCCCTCACCCCCCCCCCCCTCCACCCCTACAGTGCATACACTGTGCGCACACTTGCTGCATGAGCCGGAACCAAGCCACATACACTGAGTAAACAGTGCGCTCCAGCCAACTGCCTGCCGATGTCTGTTCGTGTATGTAGGACACCAAACGCAAACTAGCTTCATATGTGGTACAATTAGTGTTCCGTTAGTATAAGAGCACATCTACCAGGTTTATGGTAATCATTAGCCCTGTGAGGGCTTTTTAATTCAGAGAACGGGTCTGGCTCAGCCCAACAGGCTGTTTCAATGAGCTTCTGTGTGTTTCTGAATAGGTATATTATAGACAATGGGCAATCAATATGGCATTGTTTTCTTTATGGCATCTGAGGCAAAGAACCTTGTCTATTAATTTAGTCACTAGGGGGGGGGGTTCTTTTTATTGAAGGAAAAGCTTTAATCATCGATTCCTTTCCTAGGTTTAATGCCACACGTGACACATTATCATCTTCCCTGTGAGAAGCATTGCTCTCCAAGGTCCGTGTTACCAGGACTAGAGCAGTTCTGTCCACTTTGCGAAGACACCTGACCTTGAGATTCAAAAGCTTTAATGGCTGCCCATTCTTATCAGTGCCGACACACGTGACAGCAGAATTACAACGTGACATTTTGCGCAGTGCAACTTGCCATCTTCCCTATTCAGTGAACTTAGATGAAATGTGTCTGTTAATAGACTGTTATTCATTCAAAACACTGCATTTAGCTGTCTCAAGCCTCAAGCCTTGTGGAAATGGCACACTCGTACAGGCGCTCAACCACATCTCTTTTTTTGACTTATTGATGGTCCTATTGAGTAAATCGGCCCTGTACTTTTACCTCTGACATACGTAGGTCAGAAAAAATAGCTCTGGGGAGCTCTTTCTCCAGCTCTCGCCCGGCCTCATCTCAGTGTGATTTATGACTTCATGACTGTAGACACATACACATCCCATATTGGCATAGAGTTTGTGTCGTTTGTTCAGACTGTATGTCTTGTATGAATTATTTGTAAGCAGGTGTCTGGATATGATTTCATTTTGGATGATCTAGTTCAACAGCAGTAGGTACAACAATATAGGCCTACTGCATTCTAGGCCATTATATTTTTTACCCGTAAAGATATAAATACATACTAGATACTAAATACTAGTGTGAGTGTGTTCTGACTCTGATTTACAGAAAATACAGAAAGCAATATAGAACCTAATGGATTGCATAATCATTTATGACTACTGTACCAGAGGCTTTAGGGCAGAAGTTCTATCGTCTGAATATTTAGTGGAAAAGTGGATTTTTACTTTTTATCGTCATATTATGCTGAGAATAAGGAGGAGAAAATACAGTATAGTCAGCCCCTAAAATATTGCCCATTGCAAATTGCCATTATACCTATCTTGCTATTGAAGCACTACTGGATGTAAAAACTCAAAAATGTCTGCAGGGCGATAACATTAGTATGCTAATCAGTAAGCAGCTCATTGGGAAACTTACTCAGATTGACATGAGACTCAATGATTCCCAATGAGCAAAACTAAAGTTTGAGTGCTAAAGGTGAATAATTAATAGTGAACCAGGCTTCAAGTAAATATTGAATTTACTAATAAACTAATGTTTCTCACAGTGCTAATTATTACAAAAAAAATCTATGCTCGTCTACTTGTGCATACTGAAGGAATAGACACAGGATGTTTGCACAGAATATATAGAAAAAAACATTAATTACAACATTACTTATTAGGCTACATGCACATAAAATATACCATAAATAGATAGTGATCGGAGTTCCTTGTACCCTAGGTCAATAACAAGTTAGTAGACTTTATTCTTACAAGCCAATTAGCTTCAAACTGAGATATAAAACTGGGACCTACAGATATCTAAACATTTCGATTCACTTCTTGAAATTAAGTCAATGACTTCACTAATGATACCTTGAACAGATAATATTATGGTCTAACCTTAAAGCGATATTGACGTTTAGTAAACCCATTCACAGCAGCTTTACTACACTAAATGCTAACACCTTGTGGCACCAACAGCTCGCAGATGATGTTTTTGTTCTGTTTCAATTTCTTACTTCACTTCCCGTTTCTGTGGCGAGGTGATGATGAGAAGGCGGAAGAAGCTGGTGTGACAGTTGAGTTATGTGTCAGGCTGTCATGCAGACTAGAACTGTTTTGTTCTAGGCTTTGTTGTTGTTTGTGTGTCTGAAACATTTTACTGGTACACCTGAAGGGCTGACTGCCGAGTTATGGATTGATTAGAACTTCCTGTTTACTTTCTATCTTTTCCTAGTAAAGAAAAATACTTCATTCACTGTGGAGTCCCTGGAAAGACAAATCTGCAAGTTAAATTTAGTACATTCAAATAAATAAGTCCCCGGTTGTAGTTGGGCAGAACTGTGCTGAAAGAGAGATAACATTGGCATCTAAACCAATCATAAGGAAGCAGCAATTGACTCTCACTAATCACAGGAGTCAAAGAATCAACTTATACAGGCCTGAGAAGTGGCAAGAATAGCTGCTTTTGAGCTGGATTACAATTTACGTCATTTAGCAGATGCTTTTATCCAAAGCGACTTTCACAATTACATGGAGCAGGTAGGAGTTAGGCATCTTGCTCAAGGATGCTTACAGGTAGGCCACCTCTGGGGATTGAACCCACAACCTTCTGGCTGGTAGTCCAACACCTAGACCACTAGACTATCCTGCCCCTAGCTGTATTTACCAATAGTAACACTAATATACATTAATATGTTTTTTATATACTTACATGTGTGACTGTGGGCCATATTTAAGTGCACGATCTAAAGCGCATGGCACAAGGTGCGTCCAAATCCACGTTTGATAGTTTAATGCTCGCAGCACCAGGTGCATGGTTCATAGTACTTAGTCTCCTAATTATTCATCAGTGTGTTTTGGGCGTAGCATGCCAATAAACCAATCAGAGTGTCATCTCCCATTCCCTTTAAAAGCCCACAGGTGAGCTTGGAGCATTTAGCAAGTAGTAAGAAAGAACGCTGATCTGTCTCGTGCGCCAAGTGGAAGCGTGTGAGCAGACTATCTACGGCAAAACATCTTGATGTAGCTACACAATAAGAATCCTTCACATTGGAATCTTTTGCATGTTTGTGCACTGCTGTGCGTCCCTGTGTGTGTAACAACCAGAGTGTTGTGCACATATTACTATCTTGATAATGTGTACCTAAAATAACAGTGAAATACTGTGCCATTGACTTCACACTAGGTTTCTGTTGGTCATCCGCTGCAATGTGCCTGACCACACCTCATTTTAAGACAGGCAAGTGCATTTGCTATTTAAACAATGTGGGCGCTAGACAGGGAAATTACAACTGTGTCGGTCTGAAACTAGCAAAGACACTTGGCTTTGTGCTGTGTGTGTGGTTTGGGCATTGCCCAGACATCTGAAAAAAACATCCCGCCACAAATACACAGTTTCTACTCCTCCACAAATAACAGTTAAGTAAATCTGATAGAGCAAATATGATCTAGTGGTGAAATAAAACGTTGTAGACTTGAAAACAAGCACAGTCAATGTTCAGACAACTACAGTAGAGAATTGATTATGGTTTATGATTTTTGATTTTTGATTTATAAGCAACTTAATTTTTGATTGATTTATGAGCAACTCAATGACAAACATCCATCAGCAAAAATGTGAAAATGAGTAAGAGGAAGACTAAAGGATTAGAAAGTTGTCTGAGAGGGACCAGGCACTGGTCTTTGATGTTTGGAGTCAGCAGATACTCTGAGCTTTAGAGAGAATAGGGCCCACAGCTCCTGGCATGGGCTCCTGACAGACAAGCTGCCATTACATCAGCGTCCATCCAAACCCCATTCCATGCAGTAGCTAGACAAAGTAGGTACATTCATATAGCCAAATGATGTATAATTGCTGCTATAAAATCATGTTATTATTATCCAACGAGCTTATTCATTGGTTTTACTTTGAAACCAAACCAAACCAAAGTGTACAGACAGCAAATATATAGGATAGGCTGACTTTGTATTTTAGCAAGTTGATTGTGGTATTATATCAGAGGGATACATCGGTGACATTGTTTCATATGTTTAAAAAAGTTGTGGAAGTGAAGTGAAAAAGATTGTTGTTTAAAACATAACATATTATATATGGGTTAACATATTGTGTTATATCTATATGTTAAAAAGTTTATTTGAAAATGTTATACTGATGTTACAAATGTTTGTGGCTTATATGTGGGGGCTAACCCTGCATGTAATTGTAAGTTGCTTTGGATAAAAGCATCTGCTAATTTACCTAATTGAAATTGTATTCAATCTTAAAACTTTTACACATTACAGAGCATGAGGGCACAATCGCACATGAACACTCATATTCCACTTTTCCACTAGTAAATAGAGAACTGGAATACATAGAATTAACTCAGATTTAATTTTGACTGTATGCTTGCTGATATTTGAAATATGTGTCCTAATTAGGCTCCTAAACAATAATTACCAACATGCACATACATACATACAGACATACATGCAGAGGCATTTTACCATAAAGGAGCACTAAGCAGTATTTTACAGCAACAAATATTTGATATGTGTTTCGTAGGTAAAGTTATTTTATTGTCCATTCTGTAGGACGGGTCCCCCTATCATGTTAATTGACATGTTTACCAATGAGGTTAGCTTTGGCCCAGCTGTATATACGGCAGTAGGTGTCAATATACAGTCCAAGAATCGCTGTTCGAAGAGAAAACTGCATATTGGACCTTCAAAGGTACTATGCATACATGGTTTCACATTAACATGAATTGTTCTAGAGATCTTTTAGCAAATTAAAGTACCGCATCAAAAACATACACTGTTTCAATGCAAATGCATCAAGCGGGTGTTCTGAAGCAAGCATGTTTCTCGCTCTTTCTTTTGTAAGCACTTCTCTTGTCATTCTGTCTGCAAGACACACTTAGGCTGTCGCGATAAGTGATAAGCAGCAGGTGTGTGTGTGTGTGTGTGTACCATTTAGGAGTGCTGTGTTTCCATTCACCCACCCACAGTGTTTCACTAATGTCTATAAGGGAGTGCAGGCCAAGAGTAAGTGAGTGGGTACACGCACGTGTGTGTGTGTGTGTGTGTGTGTGTGTGTACATACCCACAAATGCACATGGACGGGGGCACAGCTAATCATCTACAGTCAATCCAACACACTGTGTAGGAGGCAAACCCAACACCGCAGTCTTATGTAATGCAGAGCAACCTCATTCAGCTGTGGTCTGTGCGATCTGCTCAGCTCCACCCCTAGGGATTACATCTAAAGTGCTTAACTTCCCCCTTAGTGCTCATGATGGACAGCTTATTAGACCTGCTTGGAAAGACTCACAACATGTCAGATATAATCAGTTACACAGATCTTTGCACACCTTGGTCGGCGTCAGACTATTTTATAATTGTCTATGTTTATAACATATTAAAGCCCCAATCTGGAACTTTTAGGTTAATTGTGAAGCTTTTCATTTCTTTAAAATATCTTATTTTCGCAATCTCATTCAAATTGACTATTGATGCTATCAATAATATCCACCCATATTCTCTGTTTGTCCTGTTCTCCGGTGGCGAGAGTTTAATTAGCATTACAAACATTGGTCAATAGTGTAAAAAGAATGCATCTCTCCACAGTTGCCTTCCTGGTTTAGCAAGGGTATAAACCTGGTTAGGGATCATATGTTTCTCACACACACCAAGACCAAGCTAGAGATGGCAGTGGGTCAAGTCAAGTCTTGCCCTGCTTCCATCTTCTCTACCCCTCTCTCTACAGCCATGTGTACTTCCAACTCAACAGTGAGCTGGGCAATACATCTGGGTCTGTTCTGGGGGCACTATAACGCAATTGAGGAGTGTACCTTTAACAAAAGAATCATAGAATATTGTTAATTGCGGATTTAACCGATGTTTATTTGTTCATTAGTGCTATTTTGTATGTCACTTTGGTTATACTGACTTTGGCTTCAGACATGTTTGTCTTCACTTTTGACTTGTTTTATGATCACTTCCGTACAGTGTCAGCAGGTGATGCCACAAAACAAGGAGATAATGGTTTAAATGGTAAAATACAATCGGTTAGGCAGGAAGAGCTGATGCTTACTCCAAAAGTCAATGATAAAGTATTAACACATTAGCATTGTATAAATAGCTTACAAAACTGTAGCTAGCCATGAGAATCCATAAAGAATCATACATTTTAAGACGTATGCATTTAATAATGACCTAGATAACATTCTGTATTTTTTAGTTAAATTATTTACCTGCCTGGCAAAGGGACAATTTATGAATATCCAGTAATGCGGCATTTGCTGCATTTGTTAACGGCATTTATTAATGGCTAAGAAAGCATACATTAATATGTTAGTTCATTATACAACAATATCAATGTGTCAATGCATTAATGAAAGCTTATTGATGCGTTATTAATAGATGAAACATTACCATTCAGCTGTAATTAAGGCTATACAACCTCTTAACCTCATAATTCATAATAAAATGTTCTATACTATACAATAGGTTCATTACTTTAATAATTAACAATAATATTAATAATAATTAATAAGACCATGAAGTTTCCAGGCATGAATATGGTTAGTTAGTTGCTGTATCTGCATTCTTTCATTCTACTTTCGTCTGTGAATTGTCACACATGGGAGGTGTAAAATGGGTTTTAATTGCCAGGCAAATATGATGACTGTGTAAGAAGGGTGAAGAGAGAGCAAATACTGCCGAAGTGGGTGAGATTTGAATTTGAAAAGGGGCATTGATTTATAATGCAATATCCTAGGTCAAAATAGCAAGAATGTATTCACCTGAGGTTTCTCCCTCTCTAACAGATGAATATATATTGTCTTCTCTTTCTCCCCTCTTCACAGAAAGCTACCACTGGGACCATAGACATGGATCGGAAAGAACTGAACGAAGGCTGCAGCAGCCCTGAGAAACACAACTCGTATGGATTGAGCTCCTTCGTGGACACTGTCACCATGGAAACAACTGAACAATCAGAGACTGCTACATCTACGGACTATGAAGTAGAACTTGCCACAACTGACTCGCCAGAACCGCAGAAGGATTTAAGCGCCGATGATGAACTAGCTTGTTTAGTGACAGATTCCTCAGACACTGAGGAAAAAGCAACACCCGACATTGAGGACAGCCCGGCATCTGAAATGAGTGAGCCTGACAAGCCTGACAGCTCAGAGAATAGCCAATGCATCAATGTGCCGTGTACAGATCAAAAGGAAGCCTTGATTTTAGATGTGTCACATGACGAGCTCAACCGAAACGAATCCATCAACTCTTCTGTGTCAGACACGTTGTCCAGTGCAGACAGTGTTTATGAGAACCAGGCTCATTGTAAGAGACAGGACACCCAGGAACATGACCCCGAGCCACAGCCCGAGCCAGAGCCCGAGCCACAGCCCGAGTCAGAGGGTGATGAGCCTAGCCCTGAAGATTTTGGCTACAGAAATATGGTACTTGAAACAGAAGATGACCCTTTGGTCCATGAAATCCCATTTGATCCGCCCATTACAGATATCACCGAGGAGTCAATACTGGAGCAGTACATTAGACAGGAGGCCATGTCAGATGTTTCTAACGAATCGTGCCATGACCTTGACCCCGACGAAATGGACGAATGCCTACGAGTTGAGATTGCAGCCGTCTCGTCGGATAGTGACACAGATGAAAAATGGAGGACAATATTCTCCTCCTCTATTAATAAGGAAGACGATGACTCATATTTGGACAGTCTCCAGCTTAGCGCTCAGGAGCTCTTTGTGCAGAAAGTTGAGGTGATAGACATGGAAGAGGAAGATGAAAATAACGCAGAAGAGGCCCCACTTGACGTTCCACAGGAGGAGCAAGTGCTGGAACAACCTGACGACATAATTCCCTTTCCTGCCCCTCCACAGGAAGTTACATATAACCCATTAGGCCTTCAAGGCTTGTCAAAAATTTCTGAAGACGCAAGTGAAAATGGGAAAGAAACAAGTCTTAACCACACCATTGTGTACCACCAGCAATCTCAGCACCCCAAGAAGCTACCCAAAGACTTTTGTGTGATACAGGAGACCAAGAGTGAGAATGTTAGCACCGAGCATGTGGACTTCCAGGTGGCTCGTAAACAGTGGCTGGAAATGGAGGAGCAAACCAAGAATCAGATTGTCTCACCAACAACCAAGCACCCCAGTTTCCATGGCAGCCACAGTTTCATGTACACACCAGTGCGCAACGTTGAGCGACATCACAAAAAGGAACATGACCTGGAGAACTTAAGTCTGGTTGGAGACTACCCCCTCACCCAGTTCAGTCCTTGCTCAGAAGATTCTGGCCTTGATGATTCCAGCTACAGGTCTCCTTACGATGATCCAGAAACATCCATTGAAAAGGAGATACGTGCAGCCATACAGAGAGAAGACAATTTCAGAAAAGAGAGGGGTTTCTCCAAAATGGGCAAATCAACAGATTGTGCCCCATCCCGAACCATCCCCAGATCCACCAGTACTCCCCTGACACCGTCGTTCATCATCACTTCCTCGCCTTCGAAGGCGCCGTTGATGGAAGAGATGTCCACAAATAACATTATCATTCTCGAACCCAGCGATGATTTCCCTTCCAGCCCGAGACGTGGCGAAGACATGCTGATGGCTCATTCCAGCGACTGGAGATCCAATGATAGCAACACCAACCTTATAATCCTAGAAACCTCCAATCTTATCATACGCAGTGCGTCAGAGTTCTGCCTGAACAAAGTCTGCGAGCAGCCCCAGGAGAAGATGTTTCTCAATAATCCTTTTTTCAAGCTACGCTCGAGAAGCACAATGTCCCTTGTGGATGAAGAGATCAAGCAGGTAAAACAGAGAGAAGAAGACCTGAGGAAAGAACGGGCCAGACTCTATGGCAAAGAAATGTTCAACAATGGAATGATGGTGCCAAACCACATTGGATTTGATCATTCAGGTATGGGACAAGGTATGTATCACAAACCAACACATAAGATTAAAAACATGAAACTGTTTATAACTTCACTTTTGACTTAACAGACGTGTGTATTATTCCCTTAGTTGATGTTCCAGAGAAGTGCAAGTCCTCTCCATCGTCCCCTATGAAAACAGCCTATAAGATGGATCGCTCTACATTTTCCTGTGATCACCGGGTAAGTTGCTGCTGACAAGGGCATTTTGAAGAATAACAACATACTGTTATTACACTTAAATGAACGGAAATATATGTTTATTTACAGTCGCGTGGTTTAAAACATAGGCTAGAAGGAAACATTTACAGTAATTATTTTTAAAATATATGTTTAATATATAATGTGGAGTTAATCTCAATGTAATCTATGAAATTATGAAGCAATATCATAACACATCATACCATAACAAACTTGTAATATTAGGCTAGCATGTTAGCGACAATTATTGTTTGCACATAAGTGACTCCTTTCATTTCGCATTCAGTATTATAACCTGAGAGAGGAGGTGGAGAAGGAGGAGATGGAGGAGGTGCTTTGAAAGCAGGTAAACAAAGCAACTGTCTTTTTTCAGTTTCCAGACGGATACACTGGCGGAAGACGCAAAAGTGCCATGGCTCTTCGTTGGGAAGCGGGGGAGTTCACAAAAAACGACTAAACCAACAAAAACACAACTGTGACAGTAAACAGCATTGATTGTTACAGTTCTCTCCCTTTGTTTGAATTAGATAAGTGTTGCGAGTGTTTGTTATATGTCGCGACACAAGCACTCTGCTTCTGTGATGCATTGATCAACAAAAGCAATGTCTCAAATACATTTCTATAAAGCTTAACAATTTACATTACATTACTTACATAATGTCTCACCTACTGAATTAGACGTTTCTCAAGGAATTCGCCGAGGGAAATAATTTGAAGAGTTAGAACTGTTTACCGAGATGCCTAAATGTTAAATGAATGTTGTATTGAGTCTGCACTTTGCTATCTTGACATTCTATGTAAATGGTAAAAAATAGCTCATACTGTATTTTGTCTTGACAAAACAAAGAACACTGAAGAACACTGCTATATGTATATTTATTGTATTTTTGTACTGTGCTTTTTGTGGCTAATAATGTTACTGGATAAGATGGATAAACAGAATATAAAAAATGGTAGTTTACAATATACATTTTCAAAATCTTTACACTCTTGGGACCAAATAGACTAAATGTACCTAAGTACAAAGACTCTCTCTAACCTTTTTAAATCCCTACAATATTTGACATTTGTGAATATAGGAAAAAATAGGCACATGAAGAAACCATTTAGATATTCTGACAAAATCACATTTTACCATTAGAAATGTGATTTATTAATATAAAATTACATTTCCCCGCTCCCTTTTCCCCATTTATATCTCATGAATGAATGCACTGTAAATCCTTTTAAAATATAATTTATGCTTATTTAATTAATTAACACAAAATGTAAAGAACCCAAAGCTGCTGTAGGTAGGATATATACATGTAATTCTAGAATTAGTGTATTGTTCTGTTATTTACATTGCATTACAATACATTTGACAAACATGTGAGGGCATTCACCAGTTCTCAAATCAACAGCCAGCCAGATCAACCACTCTATAAATAAAAAAATGTTTTTATAAAATAAACATAAAGTGTTAGGGTTATAAAGATTTTTTTTGTTACTTACATAACCTAATAGGTCTCACAGATGATTAGGCAGAGCTTGATTCTTTATAAAACTGTGGGACATTGCAATATGTTTGTATGCTTCAATGTTAAAGTATAGCTTACCAATCACCAGAATTGCTTGCTGAAGTTTAATAATTGTCAGAAAATCACCAGCCTGAAGTGGCTTTGCATTTATGATAACAAATTATGGGGATTTTTTCTTTCTATTCCTCATGCAAATGTTAAAGAAACCTGTATGACAAAACCTGTATAACAATAAAAGATGTACATAAATAGTTTTACTGTAATACTTTGTTTAGTGTATTTGGGCAAGGACTTGGGCAATGAATAATGTAGTGTAGTTTAGACATTATGAAGCCATTAGACATTATGAAGAATTAGCCAGAATAAAAGAATAAGACAGCTATATGCCAGACACCATTCAACCCATTTTCTCTGCAGCAAACACACAACTACAGGCACAATTAAGATTTAATATACAATATCACAAATAAATTTTCATAAACTGCCTAATTTGGTTGACTTATACATACACAGTATGTTATATGCCTAAGCTATGTCTTCGCAGAAAAATCTAAATAAATTAGTCATTGTTAGTGCTGATGTTATGTGTCAATGCAAGTGTGTAAAATACAAAACATTCAGAATAAGACACATATACAACACATACACAACTCTACAATAACATTATACATTTGTTATAGCCTGTACCAGAGCAGCCAGGAATGCAACGTTTCCTAATTGGAAAACTATTAGCACCACCGTCTTGAATTTCAAAACCTAAGAGATGAAAAATGAAGAATTAACGACTGAAACATTTGTCAGGAATAAGGTAGACAAAAAAAAAACATATACATATATATATACACATA
>JAOEHI010043486.1:0-21414 GCA_025447815.1 Percopsis transmontana
TATATATATAATTTTTCCATATGGGTTGATGGGGGCAGATACAATGAAAGATACAATGTCCAAAATCTATTGTATATCTCCTATTGTTTTGTTTTTTACCCTTAATTGGGGGTGAAAAACAAAATCTTAGGAGAAATACAATAGAGTTTGTTCATTAATTGTAGTGACAAAATTGAATATTTATTCTCAAACGTCAAACAAGTTCTATATCACTTTAAGTTAAGTTGCTAAAAGGGTTTAAGAGTGATTTTCTACACGTGTGTAGAAACCTCCAATGCCTTTACATCTACTAAATATTGGTCGTGCTTCTGAGAATGTGTGGGATTTCTTAGCAACCTGGCTCCCCCTGTGTTGTACGTGTGTGTGCATTTACTGTACAGAGGCATCTAAAAGACAGATATCTTTGAAGTTGAGACAGACATCTGTTCTTTCTGCTTGTCTCAAGCAGAGCCAGGCTACGGTAGCATGAAGGGTGGGGCGATACATGAAAGGCTGTCTGATCTGTGTGTGTGTGTGTGTGTTTGTGTGTGTGTGTCCACGACTTTGCGTGTGTCACTGAGTTAGTGTGTGCACATGTTTGTGTATGCTCCATCTACAGTGGCGAATAAGGCTTCTGTCTGCCATGTGTGTCTTTGTGTGTGTGTTTGCATGCACGTTAGTATATGTAAGTTCAATGTAACACATTGTAAAAAGATCTGTGTGTGTGGATATGCATTAGTGTGTAAGTGCTCTTTCAAGGCTTCCGTCTGCCCCTAGCATGACCATACATTATGCATTGTAGCTTCTGTTGGTGGGTCCCATAGAAAATAAAACAATGCTTTATTGGTTTTACACCATAAAAGGCCCAGTCATGCACAATTTCTTAATGACCCACCCAACACACACACACACAAAAACACACATGGCACACTGACACTGCTTCCCCTCTTTTCAAAGAAAGCCCTCACTCTGGACATTGAGCAATGCTGAAAGCCGATGATGGACAGAGCGATCCCCCCTATTAAAAGACAAGCTAGCTGTAACTCTTTGGCATTCGAACGGGCAGTTCACTTGCTCGTGGTATTTATGGCCTTTAAAAAAAAGAAGGCCCCTTTGAAAATGGGGTGCGGGGCTGCTGCAAAAAAGGGTGTCGCTTTTAGAGTAATGAGACAGAAAGTCAGGCCGACGGGAAACTTGTTCCTTACAGAAGTCAAGTTCCCTGCAGTTCTCAACCCCGGTTCTGAGCTGATCCACTCTAATTGACACGTGATCACCTTCAAAAAGAAAGTGCTTTTTCGGTTCCTACCGCTTGAAAAGGAAAAAGAGTTCACACATATAATAAAGCCGTTGTGTTTGGTTTTAGCAATGTAAGGCAAGCCTTGTCAGGTACATAAACTTTTTAAAATAGCATTTCTTTTAAATTAAGAGAAGAGTAAGTGGATATTGAATTCTAATCTTTTTAGAGCTTCAGCATGGATTTCTATGACACACATTGTATAATTTGTACCCCTGCATTTTCACTATTCTCATTGACTTTCTGTTGCTACAACAACCACATTTCGATTTGTAGATTATGTGTGATTTCATAATTTAATTTAATATATCTAGTTTATCTTAGTTTATTATCTTAGCTTGCTACAACTAAATTAATCAGGAAACATAATGAAACAGCAAATTTACACTGCACAATATGGGGACAAAGGATGGCTGTTGCGTTCAAACTGCCTTTTTCACCTGTTTTTTCACCATATGATCATGCATTCACTTGGAAACAATGAAAAATATGCTAGGAAGCGCGCGTGCACACACACAGACACACACACACACACACACACACACACCATTGTGTTCTACAGAGTCATGTGTTGAATCTCCACCATGGGGTTGACCTCGAAATTCCTCTGGAACTTATGAAGCAGTTTTAGGACACTCCGGAGAGTGCTCTGGAATTCCACCATTCAGCAAGTTTGTTTTCTCCGCCGTCAGCTGAACACACATGTGGCAAGCGTGGCCATATACCAACAAATCAGGCCAGTAACTGTGCATCGCCTGGCAGTCTTGGCGACAGGCATCTAGCTGAGTGCACGTGTCCACAGTGAGGATAAGCATCAATTTTGAGATCACCATTATTATAGGTAACCACTGACATAATTGCATGCCTGTGGTAGAAATATTTTAGAGGAGCTGGCTTAATACAATATTATTTAATTTGTCTATTTATTAGTGTATTTCATTTTAAACATGGGTAAATATGAGCAAATATAATTTTTACTCCTTCACGTACATAGTTTATAGTTTTCCTAGGACCTAGCGAGAAGTAATAGGTACATATTGCTCAAGCTACATTTAGGCCCCATTTACTTCCATCTATGAGCTATAAAGGATGGAGCTTGAACTTAAACTGGAAAAAAAATGTAGTAAAATCAATTGTAAGTAGCTTTCATAAGTCTACATGCTGAGGTTCATCATAATTTATTCCATTTTCTCTCTGTATTTTTTTATTTTTTTCAAGCTCCATTAGGCATCAGGTCTCCACACTACTTATAACACTCTGATGCTGGTCTTTTTTGCAGGTAATGTTTCTACCAGACTGATAAAGTGGAACCCAATGGAGGATGTAAAAAGATTTAATACAGCGACCAAATTGAACGTGATTGAAAGGGATTTTCATAACCGTAGCATTCAGTTCAAATTTCTCCTCTTTCATGTATTTGTTTAAAGCCAGTACCTCGTTCAGACTCACGGCACCAGCGAAATGAAGAAAGCATCATTGCGTAACATTTTCACAAGTACAAAAGCACTTAACATCAGTACTGTAACATGAATCATTTCCCTGCCTTCCCACATATAATTATCCACACTATTAGGACTGTCACACACACATACAAACATATCATCTAATGAAATGAGACAGAAATCACCCATCAAACACAAAAACAAGCATGAAACATGCAACACACTTCTGCAAAGAAGGTTTTTGTAACCTAGCAACAATAAGCCCTTGAGAGAAGTGCTCTGGAAGTGCTATGAAAATGAGATTGTGTATTTGTATTTGGTATTGTCAGACCAATTTGTTAACTCTAACACTTTAAGAAAGCCCCCAGTGCCTATTCTATCAATGATCATCTATCAGTGATCACTTTTAAACCAAATCCAAATGTATGGACAGAACGTGGGCTAGTGGGAGCTCTAATGTTCTCTTGTGGCCCGAACTTTTTATATGTGCAGTTGTTGTTTTAAACATCTCTACGAAACTCTTCTATGGATATTCATTTAAAGACCTGTACAGATGTATAGGCAGGATATTAGTCTGGAGATAGCCTACAGCCATGACACAGGCTTTTGGTCATACTGTGTGAAAAGGCTCTGGCCACACCAGTGTTTGGAAATGGACCATAACGTGAGCCATAGCATAGCTATCTATTCCGGGAATATTAAACAGGTCTCAGGAAATGATTGATCACTACCGTGCCCTCACCCTTTCCAGAACCTCAATTAGCAGAGAGGTGTTGAGGGCTGGGAGTTCTTAATGTGTTGTTCATTTACGCAACACAATGAATCAATGCTTCTTCATATTGAAATTACACCTTTTTGACCTCTCTTAGGAAACTGCCCCTCCTATGAGGTCAGGGTAAAAGAGCCACTAGCCACTGCTAGTCGCTCAGGATTCATTGTCAAGGGTGTGTGCAGCGCATGGGGCCCTCTCTGAGCCGTCTTAAGGTGCTTATCCACTGCAGGAACTCGGGGTACTTGCCAGGTGGCGCGAACGTTTACAGGAACAGCACCCTTTAGCCTTTCTGTTTCCATTGTGGTACTGAAACTACGGACCTACACCGTTGCCTTTGCTCTGCGATCGCGACGTCAATTCCGAACACAACAAAATAATGATATATTTCTCCAACGGCAGCACGCCAACACCAACATTAGAATGTTTAACCAGAGATTTCCGAGATAACGTTAGGATTACCTCGTCGAGTAGACAGTTAAATGTTGCTCTAAAGGTGCTTAAAGTTAAATGGCTTCATGGCAGCTGTAATTACTTGATAAATTAATATAATGGTGCTTATTGTTTTTTTCCACTCGCGTCGTGTTTAACCAATAATCATCGAGCCCTGTCCAGCATTTTTTCAGGGCCGCTCAGAAGTACCTACACCGGAGTAGGTACTTATTACGTCCATGAAAACCGCCCTGAAAGAGGTTCTACAGGGGAAAACGGCCTTTTGGTGCCGGCCCTACTAAAATAAGCCCTGAGTTCCTGCAGTGGAAAAGCGCCGTAAGTTGCAGGCCAGCTGACAGGCCTGCCTCAGCCCAGGTCGAGATAATATTAGATGGGCCCCCCCCCGCGCCCAGATCTCTCCTTTTCCCTTGCTCTTCCTCTCCTTTGCTCTTTCTCTCCTCTGCTATTTTTTCCACAAATAGGCCTTACATTTATTTTTTTATTATTACATAATTTAACGAGGGCCCAGTTCTGGCCCCCCTCCCTACAACGGGCCCGGGACAACAGTTTGTCCCCCCCTATCAGCGGACGTGGTTAGTTTGTTATCTATCTATACTGTATATTTATATAATCATGTTCAGGTCAGAGAAAGTCAGGAATGGAAATTATTATTAAAAGCTAGCAGTAAAAGCAGACTAATTAAGACTGACATATAAGGTTGGGTTTACACCAATGCCCAATGGTCACGAAGGGCTAAGTAGTCCGTTGTCGACGGCCCTTGTTCACGCAGACATGTGCAGAGAAATGTTTTATTTCTGTGCCTGGTCTATTTTCTTGCTCAGAGGGAGAAACAGATTTTACATTAGTCAAATCTAAATGGGTTGAAATTAAATTCACAAACACATCTTTAGACCTATAAGGTAACATATAGGCTAGACCAATGTTTCTCAACTGGTGGGCCCCGACCCAAAAGTGGGTTGTGAGCTGGTGTGGGGTGGGTCGCGGACGTGTGCTTCGATTCTGTCAAAAAGTCTAACTTTTATTTTTATATTTATAAATGTACCGAACTTCAGATGGTGCACTTTAATTTTGAAAGGTGTGTAGGTGTTTTGAACAGTGCATGTTGCCATTGTGGATTACTGAACAAATTGTTTTGTGAAATAAATTATAACGGTTAGGAAATTACATTATTTTTGGGTTTTTGACTTAATGACCAAGGACAAATGAGGGTCCTGAGGTTAGACCAGTCGAGAACCACTGGGCTAGACCATACTTTTACCTTTAACCTTTTATGTGCACTGTCCTGCCCCAGAGATGTGACTGTGGGTGGGACTTCTTTTGGGAGACAGGACACATTTCCCATGTATTGATGTATGTGTCCGTAATTGTTCGTAGCTTCCACACAGGAAACTGGGGGGGCATGTTTGTCTCGATGTGGGAAGCAGGGGGTTGTGGGAGCTCAGCAAAGCACTGTGGATCAACAGGAAGAAGGCCAGAGGCCGCTTTGTTCTGAAACTGATGTGGTTATTTTGACCTCCAGTTTCATAGTTATGGACCCTGTATCTGGAGGAAATATATAATACTATATACTACTATATACTTTAAACCCAGGAGAAAGACTGGGTACTTTTTAGTTAGAGACTGCGAGACAGCACCTTAGTGCTTAGTGGCTTGCATTCCTCCACCTACAGAGATCACAGGCTCACATCATCTCAAAGTGTGGTTGTAGGGGGGCGGTTTTGTTTCAAAACATAAACAGTGAGTTGGGGTCGAATGTTGGTTGTTTTTTCCTTGGTTTAAATGTCAATCCTTTCCAGACAGAAGTACCACCGACGTCACAATTGAGGTGGGGAGTTAAGATTACTATCGAGGTAGGAAGGCAACAGTTCCTTCTTTGACCGATAGCAACGCTCGACATCAAAACGCTCTTATCGGTTCTTTTCAGAGACATGCAAAATCGACCTATGCGGTCGTATTTATAGGATGACCAGTCTATATAACAACGCCACTAGCTGGAATCCAGTAGTAGTAGTAGTAGTAGAAGTAGTAGTGATGATTAAACAGTTTAGAATACTGTATCTTGTCATTTGAGATCCTGCTCATTGTGTAAATCAATTAACCCCACATTGGATGATTAGCTACAGTGAAACAATTCTTACTGTACATCCTCGTGAGCTATTGTATTATATTTCATATCACCTAAATCCCACCGGAAAACATCAATACAGATAGAATACAGAAGTTGTTTCTATTTACTCTGTACAGTATACAGTACTATATGCATACATCCTGCGGAGACTGTGAGTGTAGCCTCTCATATACTTGGACATATACTAATATACTGGTTACACAGTACAATAATTGTAAACAAAGCTGTGTTGCATTTGGATGACAATAGTGTATCCTAGAGTAAAGTAACCGAAAACAGCAAACATTTATCAATGCATCCAAAACGTTTACAATAAAGTCAAAAATATTCCCTTATGAGAAAGAAGTTGAGAAGAAAATATAAATCAGAAACATGGCTTACTCATATAAATTCAAATATTTAATTCTGTAAATTGATGCCCTTCCTGATGATTCTGTTTCCTTATATGAATATTCTCATGCTCCGCAAACCTGGTGTGATGGTTCACCTCGCTTTTCATAATTTGACTTGGGATCTGACAAAAGGTAGTGTTGTCGTGGTAGTGTTATGAGATCCACTTTAAAGACGGTTTTACAGTTGGTATCACAAACGTTGGCTAAATAGCTAGGCTTTTCCATGTTCCACCTTTGTGTGAATGGGTGTAGTTTGTTAGGGCACAAACGGCATGCTTTTCTATCTGCAGGAAGTGGTAACTAGTTGTAGAAATGATACCCTTGACACACACGCAAACGCACGCACACAGAGTGGATAGGACAGTAGTTTTATCCGTGTTCCCAAGAGCACTAAACAATCAATTAGTCATGACTCCAAAACTTTATGGTGAGAAAAAGCCATCATAGAAACCACTGGTTGCTTTCATTTAAATCTGGGGTGGCGAAACAAATATTTTAATTGCATTTCCATCTCTTGTTAAAGTCAAGCCAAAAGTGGGAACAACATGGCACGTCTGGTGTAGCGAAATCTTAGCCTGTATTTACTGTTGACTTGATGAATAGCAGTTTAAAGAGAGAACCTGACCTAGAGACGTGTAATGACAATGTTACTTGATGTAAATAAGTTTAAATAAGCATAACATGGTTGTTGCAGGCAGTCCTTAACTATTTTAGCAACCAATAGTCTACAGCTCCTGAGTAATAAATCATTTTACTGGTACATTTTCAAAGGGATTTCTAAAGATCCAGAATATTATAGAAAAGCGTAATCAAGTATACGTTTTGATGTCAAATGTATTTGGACCTTTTTCCATAAGAATTGCTTCCTTTTCTGATGCACATATTAATGATATATTAAAGGTCCAGTAAGCAGTTTTCCCTCAAAAACGACTGCATACTGACACCTACAGGTGTAGATAAAGCTGTGTCAACACTAACCTTATCTGTAAATATGGCAGCCTCCTTGGCTGAGTGTGGCATTCGCCGTATATAGTGGGGCACGGCTGTAAAGAGGAGTGTGAGCCACTTTGTACTCAGATGTTTCAAAATCAAAACTAAAATACTGGGTTCATCCACATGGGCAATTATGGACACAAATTGAGAAAAAGCAGGAATTATGAGCAGGCATCAGCCCAAGGTTGCCAGCATAAAGGTTATGCCAAGACTGTGCAGAAACCAAGGCTGGTCCAGAGACCAGAGGTAATGAGGTAAATGCCTTCAAACAAACACACATTAATGTAACCACACACAACACCAAATGAATGCCCTAACACACACACAAACATTGATTGATTTATTGCCTGCAAAAGGAAAATCCGAAATTATTATTAATCTATAGTTTGACATGATTGAGACTACCCTATTTTTACAATAAAAATGCTTACATAATGCTAAAGCTGTTTGACAGCTCTAGAATGTTCACTCTACAAAGATATTAGCCTACAAACTAGAGCTCCTTTCTGAGTAGCCATGAATGTCTCCTATATTGTCTGTCACCCATTTTCTCATTCGCTGTTTGATAGATTTACCTTTTAAAACCTATTACCTATTACAGTTTTTAATACATTTAAATGTATGTGGATTGCATATTTGATTGTTACCTTAACCATTATATTCATCTGAAATAAAATACAATTTTTATTCAACTGAGATTGTTGCATGGCAGTGAATAGGTAACTTGACCAAGGTAAGGTAATCGTTTTTGTGGATCAAACTGAAAACCACACCTCTTCTTTTTTGCCAGAAATCCATGACATCATGTACCTGTATACAACTTCAATAAGTAGCCTATAGATCTTGCTTAGATTACTACCGGCACTGTAATTTTACATTTTCAACGACGAGTAAACACATGACATACAGTAAGCACAAGAAGACCTGCACTGCATTGCCTAAATGGACAAGCCATTGTTCAGCTCCAAGGCCTGTTATCGTGTATAGCTGTTTGAAAATAAACACGTTGTATGTAACATCTCTGCTAGTCCTGAGACAGTTGTCATCAGCGCTTCAGGGTTTTGGGCCAATGATCAGTGATATACACTGAAATATACACAGATTTCAGACATCCACTTTAACATATTGTTACACAGCATTAACATGTGTAATCTTATACTGTGCATACACACACACACACACAGACAGGACAGACTCATCCAGATATAATCTAAACACTCATTTAAAAGTAATCATATTATATGTTCTATCTGAGAAAGGAAACATTGATAATTTTGTGTTGCAAACTAATTGAATTATCCAATAACACCCATTGATATAATCACAAGATTAACAATAATATAAAAGGTGAAATATTGTTTTTGTATTTATAAGAACTTAGAACAAAATAATTCAATATACATCTCTGAGGGCCAAAGATAATTTTAGAGGTCTAGTTAAAAAATGTTCAGTAAATTTGTGTGTGCGGATAGCACTTAAAATATCTGGATATTATCAGATTGTTATTGGGGATTATACAGTATTTATCGGATTCATCCACAATTGTTGATTGATCTTTTCGCTTGAATCATCACTAATATTAGTCTCCTTTTTTACTATAACCTTTTCAGTAACTAAGCGTGGTTACTTTACCAAGATATGATTAATAACAAGGCTCTCCATGTATAATATTATCAGAAAGAGGCAGTATTGAGTTGTGTATACAGGCATGTTTGTGTGCACGTTTAAAAATGTAATGTTTATTGTGTGTCTGTATGCGTGTGTGGGCTGGTGTTTAAGTGTGCGGAATTATGTGCATGTAGTGTATGCACATGTATGTAGTGTGCATGTGTGTGTGCTTGTTTTTAACTGTGTATACACTTTTAAGTGTGTGTTTGGTTTTAAATATGTGTCTGTGTCCCGGTGTTGGTCCAGGCTCTGCCCTGCCTCATCTGGGCGCGAGATGATACCGTGAGAGCAGCTCAGAGGAAAATAATATTTGGCTGTGGCATATCTTTATTATGTGTGTATTCAGGAACACCTACTATTATGGTTCTAACTCCAGGGTTAGGGCGAGTCGCATGAATGTCGAGAACGTTCCCTGCTTTTTTGGAGAGGGGTCATGACCTCTAAAGGGTGGGTTCCCAGTTACCATGGGTAAAGGTTTCTTTGTGTTTTAGTTCAAGGTTATTTATTCACCCAGGTCAAGTTTAAAGCACTTCAAAAACAATGGTTCTCTAAAAAGTTGAAATTAAATTGTTTTGGTCACTAGTTAATGGAATGAAGATAAGTTTAAGTGCTAAGATCCTTTTGGGAAAGGCTTGGTCCACATGAAGATAGCATGCCCTACTTCCTAAGGTGGGACATCATAGGGCATCGACCCCTGTGGCAGGGCGTATCAGGGAATGTTTTGTTATTGATTTCACGTTCTCTCTTACTTGGAAAGTCCCTGGAGAGAGAGAGACCTTCGATTTTCTCATTTTTGAAATTCTCTTCAGTACTACACTACTTATGCCGTCATCTTATAATTTAGTTTCTCAGAAGGTTTTTTCTAATTTTTACTTGTGCAACAGATTATCGTTTGTCAAAGGGTTGCTAGTCGAACAATATAGTTTCCAATCTTGAAGTTTTCAAAAGGCACATAGAACCCAACATAATGGCACCTCATGGATGAGACTCTATTTTAAGATAGGTTCCCTTTATTTCTGAAGTCTTCATACATCATAATTAGTGGCCGTGCATTTGGAGCACACAACTGCTCAGGACATTTATTCATTTTTAGTGGTGGCTTGGTGGTTTAGTTGCAAGGTTTTCTGCTGGTTGCCACTTTTAGATACAATGTCCAATACACAATCACGATTCCTAACCGCTCTAATGACTATCATGGCTTTGCGTGACCTGCAAACCATTTCCATTCTGTTATTAGTGGTTTTCATATCACATCCACAGATTAAATGTAATCTATGAGACATCTGCAACATTTTTAATGCCACCGCATGGTCCTGTGTATTCCATTCAAGCAAGTGATATGACTCTGCAATTTTCTCTATTTCCAACTGCAGGTCTGATTTCCTAAGATAACAGCACATATCATTTCCCTTTTGCACTTTATAGAAGATGCACACTTTAACTCCATTTTAAAAGAAGGACCAGGATTGACAAGCATTGCAACATTGTGAAGTCCTGAACCTTCTTAACAAATGCTGTTAAAAGTCATTCTACTATGAAGCATTTTTGTACCGCTTTTGTACCGCTCCAAATCAATTTCAACATACTAAAACGTGGCCATAGGTTTTATAGGCCCATCTAGTCTGACTATAATTGTACATGAAGCTGTTAAAGTATGATTCCTGTTTATGGCAATTATCACAATGATTTAAATGCCGCTTAGGCCAGGAGAATAGAAATTTGGACACAGCAGCAGATGATGAAGCAAAAATAATATGCATCATTATTTTCAATGTGATCTCAGGAGCCAGACGCAAAATAAGGGTTTAGGACGTGGTGTTTACATCTAGGTACTGAGGTAATTATTGGTTACAGTCACACTGGAGGCTAGATGATGATAAAGGAGCTCTCCAACTGGGCGACCACCCACAACAGATCACACCATCTCATTTCACAGTAGCAAATTACATAGACAGACAGAGAGACTGGCAGACAGATGGATGGATGTCTGTAGACAGAATAAAATCCCAGATGCACAAAAACACCAGATAACTGGCTTCACATAATTCATTACAAAGAGTGTAAGGTTAGCCAGTACAGTGGTGTTCATTGACTTTGCCTTGTTTTGACTCCACCCAAGTTAGTATGGAGCGCTGAAAAATGTAGCCCCTACAGTAGCACTATGGTCTAAATAGTGAAAAACTGATGCGTCTATCCTAACCAAAATTATACAAAATATAGTAGTTCAACCAAAATATTTTTAACATAAATGTTAAGGCTTGACTGCTCGAAACAGCATCTTAGCTGCCACAGAATCAGGAAGTATTTGATGTCACGTCACAAACCCAAAAATGGAATAAATCAGATTATCTGCATCTGTGACGTCAAGTCAAATACTTCCTGATTCTGTGGCACTACACTACTGTGGATCGAACCCACAACCTTTCGGCTGGGAGTCGATTGCTCTAATATTCTAATATCTGAATGAGATTAAAGCAATGGATTTCATTGCAAAACAATAGATACTAGCACTCACACAGATAAATGGTATGTTGTACCTTTATTTTGTAAGTGTGTGTGCTTCATGTGGTACTTTACAGTACATACTGTGCCAGTACATACTGTGTCAGTACATGTGTGTTCTTTTGGGCATGAATGCTTGTCTGTTTTATGTGTGTGTTTGCGTGCTTACGCACGTGTACTGTACATGTTGAAATTATTTGGCTGTGCTCCTCCATGCTGTGAGTACGAGAACTGTAAACACAGTCATGGGTCGCCTCTTCATCTAATTACCTTTCCCAACCGCTTCACAGACACACAGTGACACAAACACTCATTGCCTGCCCATGCACACATGCTTTCTCCTACACTACGCCAGTACAGTGCATCCTACTATTCCGTAATAGAAACAACAGTGTCGACAGGCTTCATTAGTAACGATCACAGAGCTCAGGAAATTGCACTCAAGACAGATGTTTCCAACAATAGCTGTCTGCAATTTCAGAGTTTTTAACCCCTATAGGGAGAACTTATTTTCTAAAGAGGCAAGCAACTCAGGAAATCCATAAAAAATCTGAAGCTGAACAATCCGATCATAAAACTGTTGAAAATAAATCAGCTCATGTTTGGTCAATGAGTGACAATGCTGACCGACTGAGTCAAAGCAATAGCATTGTTATTTGGCAATATACAGGATATGTAATGTTTCAATCCTTTGTCATAAGTCGGAGAATATTCTATTTATACAGGATAGTAAAGTGTATGACTGTAAAAGTCATTTGTAGTTCAACTCAATATCATAAAGTACATGTATTATACTAGGCAATGTGGATATTTACATAGAGTTTAATGAATATGGCGTTTTACTTAATCTGAACGTACGTACTTGGAGATAAGGCAATAAGGTAATTTGTTTTACAGTGTACATCCGTGTTGTAACAGATAGTAGCATACAAGGAATCTGTACAAAGGCGAAATAACCTGTCTGTCAGCAACCATGGTACATTTAAATTAAACATGGTTTTGCCCTTTCATTGAAAAATACATGTATTGTACCTCAACATAAGTCTTTGATGCTGGTCAAAGTGCTGCAGACCAACAAAATATTGATTTAAGAGAGGACTCTTGTGAAAACATTACCAGGAAATACTTCGACCAGTGTCATAGACACCTTATAAGTATGTTTTTGAGAAACAATAGAACCAAATGGAGAAATAATAACAAATGTGGTTAATTGAGACCAAACTGAATATTTAATCCCAATTTATTGAGGTAAGAAAGATGCTGTCAATGGTTTTACTGTTAAAGATCCCTTTAAACTCGGAAGTACATGTGAGAACTAATTTTCAATTCCCTAACCCCAAGTCAGTTGTTGGAGTTTCAAGGCTGGAGTAATAGCTACAGAAAAGTTAGATTCCAGCTTCTCTCATACAGTGGTGCTTCATTCGAGAGATACAATTACTATTTTGTGTTTTAACTTGGATAAAACGATGTGTGTGAGAGAGAAATGGTACTCTACTCTGCTGCCTCAGGTCGTGTTCAAACAATAGGTGTGATGCTGGTAGCTATGTGTTATCTGAATACAGTAGTTTCTGATCCACCCTTCCCATCTGTGTTTATCTGTCTGCTCCAGACTGTGGATTTAAAATGTTCCAATCCAGCAACTCGCTAGTTCCAGCTGAAGTGTGTGCAGTGTCCATGTTTTTACAGCAGAAAGGGACGCTAGAAGAACTTGTATTGTTGGAAGTTTGTCTGGATTCTGGATGGAAATATTGTTTGGTTACAAACAGGCAGAGACTGCAAGTCATTAGAGCACATACATACAACTCCAAACACACACACACTTTTTAACACAACCACAAATATATCTACACACACACACACACACATATCTACACACACAACCACAAAATAACACACACATAGCACATAGAGATGCTTTCAATACATCCCCAAGCACAGCACATCCTCAAAAAACGCACATAGACACACATTCAACACACGTAGACACATCTACGATCATAAACACACACTTACTCATAGAAACTCATAGAAACACGCACGCACTTACAACCGCAACCCCAAACAACCTGATAACACTTTTACACACGCATGCACGCAACACGCACACACAGCCCCACAATCCTAGACACACGTATAACCCCTAACCGCACGGACACACACACACACCCATACCGTGCATATCCTGCACATGACACGCACGGCACGAACAAAAGGGAGATTTTTTTGTGTTCTCAATGAACGTCCAAGTGTAAATAATCACCCCTCCCCTCTAATATACCTTGCCTTTCCTGACCTCTTTTGTAATGTTCCTGAAGGACGTCCTGATGAGTGAACAATGGCAGAGAACAACGTCAAACAGCGGTTCCCAAGCCATCCCCACCATCTCTCACCCCCAACCCACACACACACACACTCCCGAATCCTAAAACGGTGGCAGTGTGGACACCTGCGCGTTGCTTCCAATCCCATCGGTGGAACAGCTCCATTGCAGGCTGTGTCTCGCCACCTGCCTGCAATGCGAAGTTGGTTTCGCATTAATTTTGATCCTTTTGCAAGTTATTTCTGTTGTTATTTTTTCCGGGACCATTTAGTGCAACCGAAAACTGGTTAACTTCCTTCCGGTGTGGACTGAAAAAGGGAAAATGTTAGTTTGGTACAAAATGTGGTCAAATATACTTTTTTTGCGCCAAAGCCTTTAGTTTTGTATTGAGATACAACATATTTGTGTTGAAAGATTCAACATCCGAATCTTATCCTCAGCACCAGTAAACAGTCAGAACAAAATGGCATTTTGCTTTATTGTACAAAATGAATGGCATAGTTTTTTACAATGAGTTACATGCAATTCTCAATACAATATTCAAAACTCTTCACACAGCCAGCAAAACAGTGGTCTATGTGTATCAAACTGTGGACCATTTTTTTCATTGTTTTGCACAAGATGCATTCACTACATCTTTCAAATGTCATAAATTATTTTCTCATTAAAACTACCACCAAAACTATATACAAGTCGACTCCTCTTATGGTTCTGATCCACCCTTCCCATCTGTGTTTATCTGTCTGCTCAAGACTGTGGATTTAAAATGTTCCAATCCAGCAACTCGCTAGTTCCAGCTGAAGTGTGTGCAGTTAACGGGAGTGTGCTCATATCTGGAATTTAAGAATTCTGCACTACACAGAAAGTGCCAATATTAAAACCTATATATAGAACGAAAAGTTAACTCCATAGACTAGCCTACTGAATGGATACAAATAACAGCCAGTACACAACACGCAGTTACTGTAATACTATAATGGTATTCTATACACTTCAATCTACTCCTACACTCTCTCACAAGCGCAGATTTTTTCATGTGGGCTTTATTTTCACTGGTATCTGGAGCAATGTAAACAAAATACAAATTGAAGTAGGTAGATCAAATAAAACCTGTTGTGCCATTATCCGAATTGTGCTTATAAACTGTGTGCGTATACGGAATGAGTTGCCATAGGAAACCGTTAATTTTAAACGGGACCAGAAGTGCTCTGTGCCATAAAGCGGACTGCACTGTTATCCGGTGTGCCCTTATGCAGATTTGACTATACAGTTTTCTATACTGTGTAGAGAAGTATTTCTTGTTTTGTAATATAAAAGTAAGTACTGTAGGATTAGCACTGCAATGATAACAGTTGTTAATATTCTTATTTAGTAGTATAATTATACTATGAGTGACAAAATGGTCCTGGTAGGAGATTAGTGCTGATGTTTTGACCACAGATGTCTCAGAAAAGGTATCAAACGTATCAAATGCTACGATCAGACTGCAGCCCAAAGTGACCCAAATATGAATTTTTTGCTCATATGTGACTCAGATCTGATTTTTTCACGACAGTGTGAACAGCCCAAGTCACATGGAATCTGATCTTTTCCATTTCGGATTTGGGCCACTCTTACAGTATATGTGGTCCAAATCCGTTATAGGTCGTATTTTTTGAAAATGCGACTTCAGTCTGGACTGTCAGTCAAAAATATCAGATTTTGCATTAAATCGGTATAGAGCATTACAGTGATGCCTGCAGTCTGAACATAGCCAAAATGGCTGTGGCTCAAGCGGGGTGATCCGTGGATCACACAAGCTACTTGGACACAAGCCGGAGATGATCCCGAAGAACCAGGTGACATCACTTATGATGTGTCCAGGTAGCATCATCCAAAGGTGTGTGTTAGAACCGGTGCTGATGTTGTGGTAGAATGAGTTGATTTTGAGACATGTATGAAGTGTTTTGTTGGATTAGGTGCCTTTTGGGCATGACATGAACTGTTATGCCAAAATGCAAAACTGTGTTAAGAGTTTGAAAAGCAATTGTAAAAAACTGTAATCAACATCAAATAAGTCCAAATTAAATCACAATACATTACATTACAATACAATGCATAACTATTAAATCACAATACAAATTCAACACTGAACCATATTTTATATCATATGTTTGATTGTCTGTAGTTGTTATTGGACTCACTCTGACAGTGCATATCTGGTTGTAATAGACTATTTGTTTAACTTGACACATCTGGTGAAACAGTTGTGTTTATTAAAGATCAGAGACTGTTTATGGAGAGAGAGCCCCACCCGCACTCAGAATGAAGTTTGCTATCTTCATCGTGCTGGTTTTCAAAGAGACGGGGAATATGACAACAATAACAGAAAGGTGAATCCTTTCACTTTGACCTGAATAACATGGTTTCGGGCTCAAATACGGCACCATACGGGTCCATCCCACTGAGCCAGGTGCACACGAGTCTCTGGCTCAGCAGGTGCACCCATCTGGGGAAGGAAAAAAAAACAAAGGCTATAGATCTAGAATAATGTAGAACACAACTACCTCAAAACGGCTTCCTTTTGTGATGTTGGCAATAGATATTTATTTATAGTAATAATTTTTATGGTTGTCCCTTCAAATAACTAATATGGACATTTCAGTATTCCGAGGTTGTTAGAGCATCCACTATCCTTAGCACTGTGGTGACCACTATCTGCTACATCATTTCGTTCCTTATCCCAACAATACACCCCCATACTCCTAACCATGCTCTTAAGTCATAAAACACAGACATAAACACACAGACTGCAATGGAATGGCAAACTTTGACCACGTTAATCTAGACTTAACCCTGCCCTGTGAATCACTGTTTTGTTAGTGCTTTTTTGTGGAAAAAAAATTGGCTGGCATAGTCGAATACCAGTCCCTGCAAATCCACCCAATGTGCTGACATAATTTCTACAGACTTCTATGCGCTCTTATCTTTGTACACCAGATAGTATACTCATTCTATTTCTCCTAAGTCTATGGGATCAGCTGATAGTCAAACTGTGAGGGAACCATGATGTATTCAATACAGAGGATTGGGTTCCTGTTTTATTATTACCATATGTGAAACAATGTGTCACATGATGGACAGGAGAAGTTCCTGCGTGTGTGGGGTCCTCTGTCCAGTTGGAGATAAAGGTTTTTCAGTGGGGGAGGGGTGCCTTTGAGACCGAAACGATGACTACGAACTGTAGATAAACCTGCATTTTGATTAAAACATACATTAGACAGCATTTAAAAAGTACATTAGACAGCAGGCTGCAACACTATAGTCAACGGTGGATATTTTTAGGATATTTTGACCTTTTATGCTAACATTTCCACGGAAATGAACAGATAATGGAAATGTTATCTGGTATTGCTAATGTACCTTATGCTGCCAGATAAGTTATCCTATCAAAACAGACTTTTTAGTATTTTCTTCCAAAGCCAAAGCGGGCAATAAATGGGTCTCCTGTGTTAATCATGTCCTCTTAGGTCCTCCCAGTGAACAATGTGAGGACAAAAGAGCTCTCAGACAGATCGTCTGTGTTGCCAATGAGAATGGGCTGGCAGGAAGGACAAGTGAGTTAATTTGCTTCCCGTCATATCACCAGCGCACAATGGCTCAGTGGGAGAGAGCACTACCTTCCCTTTTCATTTTCACAGAAAGACACTGATCCTAGAGCCCACCCTAAACTAAGTCCAGCACACACACACACACACACACACACACACACACACACACACACACACACACACACACACATACACACACACACATACACACAATCTGCAGGTATTCTACAAGCTGTAAGAGGCCTTTTATAAAAAGATTCTTTAAACAAAATTTGAGGGAGATAGCAGTTCCCTCTCTTTTAATGCTACTTTACTCAGCTGTATAGGATTGTACTTAAAGCTAAACTTCTTTATTCGTTACAGAACCACCAGAACAACAAATGCCCTCCCCAGCTCACTGTTAGATTTGAAACCAAACTGTATAGGAACATGCACGTGGCTGTACTGAGAGGGCTAGAGAAGAACAGCATTCAGGTGTTTACCTGAATTTGTTTCTACTTTCCACAATTTGATCTTCTACATATACCATTGTAATTCAGATATGAATTGAAAGATTTTTTTACATTAAATTGTAGCAGCCAGGACAGAGAGATAGAATTTTATGCCTTTTGCAAGAAGCATCTAAACAGCTACACATACCTACACTTTGCTGTTATATTGTCTGTCTCCAGCAGTGTCCAGAAGTCTTTACATTAAAAGCCAAGCCCTCAGGTGACCATGGTGAGACCTCTGGAATGCTGATGCTACTTAGAACCCTGTGTGAAGCACAGAAGATTTAGCTTCTCACTGGCATTCATGGAAAGGGCAAAAGGATATGAGTGCATTAAGAACTTCATTTCTCTTAGGTATTACAGGTGCCCTACTAAGATGAAATGTTAACAAATTCATACCAAAACTGTCCAAGCTGAAACTACTGTATTGCAGTCTATATTTAACATATTTGGCTAAAAACAGTGAGCCTGACTTATTTTAACTTAGTCTAGTTTCATCTGTTGTGAGAGGCACTTTACAGATCGCTGGCTAAGTGTTTTCATGGGAAATTGAACTAGGATGGCTTGCCATTAAAAAACTTTTAATCCCTTTAGGTGTCATCTGAGCGAGAGAGAGAAAGTTAAGATCTTTAACTGTGATATTTTGAATATTTGTATGAATAAAAGTACAGTATACGTAAGTCTGTATGTCTAACCAGGTACACTCAGGATTTTGTTATAGCCCCCCCTAGAAGCCCAGCTTTCTGCTAATCACTGATTATGTTTAAGACACACATTTTACAGAAGTGTGGGTAGCTGTAGGGAAAGGCAAAGAACAATGTGAGCCTATGAGAGCTATAGGGGTAGGAGTAGAGAGAAGGACAGAAATAGTGGATTGTACAATGTGAGAACTTGATTACAGGATGACATTTTATTCAACATCAAAGCATTTGTAACACACATGTCAGACAATTTTGGAGATCAAGCCATATGAAATGGTTTATTCTTGAGCATATTAGCCACTGAAGTAGGACCTGCATTCCTTTCTGGCCTTTAATTTTCTCTTGTGCTTAAAATAAATATAAATTGTTCCCGCCTGCTTTTAATTTGGACAAATTGCTATTGGGGACAGGCCCTTCTGAGCCTTGGGTGAAGACAGAGATTGCTATATCATCTGGAATCCCTACATTTTGCCATTGACATTTCTATTTAAAAAAAAAGGCACAAAATGTAACAACTTGTATATTCAAACCATATTACATGGCCTGTAATATCTTTTTTTTTTCACTATCCAAATGGAAAAAACTTGTGTCTGGCGGGTTCGACATTGGCGGCGTTTTGTAGGCAGCATTATATTTATCCTTTACAGAGAAAGCAATCCCATAATTCTGTTTGACTGACAAATGTTGATGATTTAGTGTTCGTGCTCATTTGTCTGCACTTGTAATCACGTCACCTCATCCCGTTACAGAATAACCAACCTGTCAGATGTATGTGGGACATTACACCATCTTCTGTCTGCTTCAGGAGATCTGTGTGGGTGGGGAAGAATCTGTGTCTTCTCCGTCGGCACCTGCAGATCCGAAGTCCAGTTCGTTGAGCAGCTCCTGGGTGGCCATTCACAAAAAAATGTATGGTTTGCTTCCCGTGGAGGCCTGTCGGTACATCACCCACATCACATCACCCATCCCCCTCACCATGGATGGCTTTCATCAGGCAATTTCTAGTCATCTCCTTTCCTCTACATTCCATCTTCCTAGGCCTCCTGTGGCTCCTGCTCCACAACCCTACCATCTCCTGGAGCCTGCAGAAGGTCCTATCCTTGGGATCCGACTTTAGGAAGACCTGCGTGCTCATCACCTGCGGAGTCGCAGCGGTGGAGGTTCCTGTGATTCCCCTCCAGACCAATGTTCCTCGGGAATATCGAGAATTGGCGAAAAGAGGAAAGTGGCATTGACGACTGATGAGGAGATATGTTGGGCGGGGAGAAGCGAGCCTACTCTGGCTGGCTGTCCACCTAGGAAGACATATGTTCCATGGTCCGTGAGAGCGGCTGTATACCGGGCCGCATATGTCACCCGCCACCAGAAATCCGGGGCAAAACCGGACAAGGAAGTCAATCGAGAGGTACTGATGGCCAGACATGACCAGGAGCATCCGCGCCCATGTCAGCAACTGCTTGGTACTGTATGTGCTCCCCGCTCGGCCCCTGCAGGCAAGCTCCTCCCACTATCAGTGCCTCAGCGGCCATGGTCACTTATTTCCATCGACTTTGCGACCAACCTACCGCTGCCAGAGGGGAGTCGGTGGGCCGGTTTTCCGAGATGGTCCAGTTCATACCCTTCCCGACTCCCCACTGACATGCAGGTTGCTGGGGGGCTGTTCCAGCAGGTATTCCGAACTACGGTACTCCGTACGTCTTGAGTCTGGAAGGTGTACATGTCTCAACTGGGGTTCACGGTGAGCCTCACATCCGGGTACCTTCCGCAGGCTAAATGTCAGCGGACTGTACAAGAGCTGGGGAGGTTCCTGCGCAGCTACTGCCATGACAGACCCGGAGACTGGTCACGGTTTCTCTCGGAATACGCTCAGAATTCCCTCTTTCACTCCTCCACTGTTATGTCACCCTTCCAGGTGGTCCTTGGCTGCCAGCCGCCACTTTTTCAGAAGGCAGACGCCGTCTGGGCCACCACATACGTCCCCCTGTACGCGTCTGAGGAACAACAAAAACGGCAGGCGGCTCGGTGGCGGTCAAAGGCTGTGGTCTACCACTGTGGTCTACCCTTCGGGGGACTGTCGTCTCGGGACCTCCCTCTCCGCCTGCTCTGCAAGAAGTTGGCACCTCCGTTTGTGGGGCCTTTTAAAGTGCTCCGGTGGGTAAATGCAGTGAAATACACTCTATAGCTGCCCGTAGAGTACAGTCCCGTAGAGTACAGTACTGTGAGTCGCACCCAGGGGGCAGTGCACCTCCTCCCCGTTCTACCTTGCTGGAGTACTAACCACTGGAGTGTAGCTGTTCATATTTTCAGCGCACCCCAGCTGCAAACCGGACTTCCATTCACCAATCATTCATTGCATCTGTTGTGTTTGTGAGGGTATACACTATATGTTTGGGCTTCTATGGGGAATTGTTGGTTATAGTTTTGTTGTAGACAGTATGTTAGTGTTTCGCATTTAACAAGTGTTTATTGCCAATTGCTTCTCCGTGCTCATTTATTAATTTGTGATTCAGTGTCCATGCTCATTCGTCTGCACTTGTACTCACCTCATCCCGTTACCAGTGATGGGAAAGTTCATTTTCTACATGAACTAGTTCAAAGTTCAGTTCACATATTTTAAAATGAACTAGTTCATAGTTATTTTTTTCCATATTTTGCTGCGAGCAATTATTTTTCAAAATTATTGCCACAGCCC
>JAOEHI010043497.1:0-21412 GCA_025447815.1 Percopsis transmontana
TGTAAAACTGGTGGTTAACCGGTTCAACTGTTGACAAATGTACTAATTGTAAGTCGCTTTGGATAAAAGCGTCTGCTGAATGCTGTAAATGTAAATGTAAATGTAAATTTATTTGATCTGCACCTGAGGAAAGGGCAGAAGATTACGAGGACATTTCAGGTCAGTTGGTGTTCAAGAAAGGATTGGCTATGTTGCTGCGTTATTTTCTGTAGCTCTATGGGCTGCGCTGAAAACAGCAGAATGCTCTGCTTCCCTGTCTGCTTTTTGCACCAGAGCGTGTGGCAGAGTTCTGCACAGGTCCTGTCCCACCGTTAACCGACAGCAGCACTAATTTAATACTGTACCCGACCAACCCGGTAATTAATTTACATCAATGTGAAACTTATAGATGTGTAAATAAAATAATCAGGCTATTTCACCCGCACTACAAAATTAACTATCAGAAAACTCTCTTTTACAGTGACATGACCTTTTTTGTGCCCCAAAAACAAGTGAGTCAATGAACTGCTTGTTTTTGGGTTCATGTGTCAACCAGTTTGAGAAGCACTCCTCAGGGCAAGTCAGAGAGCCTTGTCGGAAAGCCACATTGCTCTCTTAATGGCATTAATTGTGTCACCTGTCAAACTTAAATATGTATGCTAACATGCTGCTACAGGCTAGGATTGGGGCTAAACTCTCACACGTAGTGTTGCTGTTTTGTCCAGGATTTGGCAGCACCTTGTGGAGATTGTGAAGACTGGAAAAGTGTCCGTCATCATCACAACACACTACATTGAGGAGGCTCGGCAAGCCAATGTGGTAAGATGATGTGCACATGTGCGCGCGCACACACACACACACACACACACGCTGTACATGCACATACACAAAAACGTAGCAATGCAGTGTATGCATGAACACACACATACAGAAGACACAGCCTGTCTGTACGTACATTCACACACACGGTGTGTCTCAGAGATGACATCACCAAAATTATGCTCCACATCCATATTCATCTTTTTACACAGGCAGCAATGAGGTTTCCCCATGCAGCAACAATGGGTCCATTGAAGCAGGTTCTGTGCCATCATGTTGGCAGGAGGAGCATTCTTTATTAGTTCTGACAGTCTGGACAAAGGTTCAGCTTGAAGCAGAGCCAATGTGAGAGAGGAAATGCTTCTACGCGGTTTCTGTAAATACTTTGTTTGCCTTCTATGCTAAATGCTTTCCTTCTTTTACAGTATTGCTTTCTATTATCAAGACAAGAAATTACAGTCTGCAAATTACTGCATGTGTCCACATTGACTTCCACGGGCACCCTGTTTGCTTAATTCATTTACTCGGATTACAGTTAGCAGCACACTATTTACCAAGTCCAATCAGCTTATATGATTGGTACACAAAGATCGGCTGTGCCCATACTGCTCTGAGATTTTCAAAGCAGCTCATAACTGTAGGCCTCTTGCATGCAACCAAGATACTATTAGTAGATAGTATTATGGTGTCATGATTTGTTGACAGATAAACGGTAATATCGCTATGCCTGGCATGGACATGCAGATATTTGATCTAAGAAGGAATCAGAGTGCATTATCAGCTATATCCACTGATAACCTAGCCTACGAAATGATGCTGAATGTAACAAGGACCGGGTGAGGCTACTGTCACCAGACCATACATATTACATTGTATTCACTGGCTACTAAGGTTCAACAGGCGACATTTTAGGTTGATCCACTGATCCGCCTAGCAGTTGACTGAGCGTAAATTATTCTCAATCCTCCACATTGTTTAGACAGTAATCTTATTTGCATTCCTTGTATGGAATCCTTGTGCATGGTATAAATGCACAAGAAGATGAAGATCCTGCTACTGTTTAGTTTATTATTTATGTATTATTATTACTATTGTGTAATATAATCACACAGACAACAACAAAGAAAGGCTCTGGTTGTGTACAATATCTAGAATGTCTGCGGTGCCTAATACCATGGCCCAATATATACCAAACCATGGCGATATATACCAAACCGTGGGCTCACTTTACCATTGCATCCGTAATATTAATTAAATCTACATACACAGACACGTGTCCACGTATACAATCACACACAACTATATCATTACATAAAACAAAAACACCCACAATGGCACAATGGAAGCTTGTGCCAAAGAAGTGAAGGCATTAAACCTCATTTAACCATACCTGTCTGTGTCTGTCTGTCTGGATTTTGCACAAATATCACTTGAAAGCAGCAGATTTATGAAATTGTTTAGACATTCAGTTTCCCTGAATACATTGTAGACTACAGTACTATAAGCTGTTACGGTCCGTTTGGCTTTAGATACATCCTTTTAACTGGTAGTGTTCTAACTTCTTACTACCTGAGCAGAAAATACTGTGTGTGTTTGAGTGTGTGTGTTGCAGGGTTACTCAACCTAACCAATATGTTGTCTGTGTATCTACTTTACTCAAACAAAATAAGTTGCATTTGAGCCTACAGTAGGTTAGGCTGAGAGTCAGACAGTCAGTCAGTGCAAACCTTTTTGTTTTCATTTAGAGGTAACATACAGTCTATCTATCTATCTATCTATCTATCTATTGTCTATACTGTATGTTACCTCTAAATGAAAACAAAAAGGTTTGCTCTGTTGGGGTAGAACCCAATATCCTATCCATGGGGATAGGAGCTTAATTTATTTATTTAGTCTTGTTGACGACTACAAACCCTACTGACGCAGTCTGCCTGTGAGCTGGCGTAGTTCATATAATGTAACAACAATGCATCACGCCTTCGCCAACGAACGGGGACTGCTGGGTTGTGTGTGTGTCGTTGTCAAATTACCGGCTCACCACCTGTCCAAATGCAACATCAGCAATATCATGAAAGCTTACACTTACATTAAAGAACTAATGTGTAGAGTCTTGTGCAGACACGCCAAAAGTACACACCAATACACACTATCCACAATACAACGATACAACAACATTTTTCATTAACGTCACACTAAAACCTGTCCTGCCAGAATCTTGGTGTATGTGTTAAAAATTACACAATTATAAACCACAGTTCACATAACGCAGCCAGGTAAAGTGACTGCATAAGAATGCATGTGGTTATGTATGCTGACGTCTTCATAGCTTGAGCAAGGCCAGGGCCCACGCACACATACAGACCATACAGTATATGTCTGCTTGCAGCACTGCCCCCCAGTGGCCAATAGACGCTACACACTACTCTTTGTGAAACAAAGCACAACTACGCAGTACTAACTGCTAAGTACTAACAGTTTTTTCTAAAAGCAGTGATAGCCGTGTCTTCTCTCCGTAGGTTGGTCTCATGAGAAGCGGTCGCCTGTTGGCAGAAGGTCCTCCTGAAGCGGTGATAAAACAGCACAGTGCATCTGTACGTTTTCCATTCAGAAATGCCATTAAATCACAATCTATTTAATACAAATCTTGAGATCCCTTCAAATGCTCCATTAAGCAGGTATCAGTAAGGGTGGTTGTCCTACTTCAACAACCCTGCGCCACCCACCACCACAATGTTTTCTACTCTTCTAAACAATTCTGTCTGAATTTTATGAATGTCAAATTCTTCCATGCCTGTAGTGCGAGTGGGTAGCAGCCAGCCCTAAAGTTGTCCCTGCCCCTAAAGCCTTTGCAGAAACACAGGCTACCAAGCCTGTGGGGAATTACCTCCCATTCTGCTGGGGGAAAAATGCTTAATGGGGATTTAAAACAATCTTGGTAATATTTTTAATCCGGTGTTAACAGCCTTAATACAATGTGCATAGATTTGTTTCATGTTTCCAAGGATGTTTATGGTTATTCATGAATGTTTTTTTTTTTGCCATTATGTTACGGTCAAAAGATGTGGTGCATAGCTCGGGGCCACTCACCTACACCTACTCCCATTTCAGACCCTGGAGCATGCTTTCCTGCAGCTGTGCGAGTCGTCAGATCAGGTCACTTCCAAACGAGGTTCCAGCCCACAGGCTGTATTGTTGCAAGCCAGCCAGTCATTTGAGAGTGGGCGAGATGAAAGTCTGCCAATACTGGGGAATGGACCAGCTCCTAAAGAGGAAATACCCACATATTCAGGTACTGTTTTAAAAGAAAAACAGACAATGTCCATTCTGTGTTGAAGTGTGACTTGTGATGTAACAAACTGCTGCAAGACACAGATGTAGTTTTAATAATCAATGAATGAAAATTAGATAGGATAAGCATAGGTTAAGGATTTTACATTTATTTGGTGTTTCTGTGCAGGATAGTGCAGTTGCCCTTCATGACCAGAGTGGCCGCCAATTTGTGGCTTATAATTTCATAGCATACAGCCTGTTTACCAGGCTGTAGTGATGCGCGGTTCAGGTTTTTTTTAAATACCCGCACCATGTATGTATGTATACAAAATATAAATTATTGTATATTCTATTTTATTCTAACTATTTTACTATATGCTCTATATTGAGAGAGAGAGAGAGAGATTCTATTATTCTATATATATATATATATATATATATATATATACAGTATAGAATATATATACTGTGTGTGTACAGCGGACTGGAAGGTGCGCGCCAGACACATGTTGCCAAAGTGGCGAAACATTTCCGCCCTGATGATTAAAACCATGGTGAGAATGAAGAGGATGCCAGGGTAAGCCTAACCATAAAACAACATGTACGCACTCATGCAAGTGTGTGTTCACAGGGACCGCTGTGGCTCACCCTCCCTCTGCGTTCTTCCAGGTCTTTGTGTTTCCAGTTCTTGCTGCCGGTCATTCAGATCTGCCTGATGTGTCTGTGTATCGGGGGAGACCCCAAGGGGATTCTGGTGGCTGTCGTCAACAACGAGACATCATCCGCCTCCTACAGCCAAGCACTGCTCTCCTTCCTGGACAACTCCAGTGTGGAGCAGGTACTGGGGTGGGGGGGGGGGGTATTTGGGGTGTTTTGCTATCGGTCACATTAATTAGACTGGTGGGATCAGATTGTCATTACAGATGTGGTGACTTAAAATGTCTGCGGTTTCGTGCTAGATAAATTAAGGTAGAAAATTGCGCTGCGTGATTTCTACGGCTATGTCTATGTCTCTCTCTATGTCTCTCTCTATGTGTCTCTCTATGTCTCTCTCTATGTCTCTCTCTATGTGTCTCTCTATGTGTCTCTCTATGTCTCTCTCTATGTGTCTCTCTCTATGTGTCTCTCTATGTGTCTCTATGTGTCTCTCTATGTGTCTCTCTATGTGTCTCTATGTGTCTCTCTATGTCTCTCTCTATGTCTCTCTCTATGTCTCTCTCTATGTGTCTCTCTATGTCTCTCTCTATGTCTCTCTCTATGTCTCTCTCTATGTCTCTCTCTATGTGTCTCTCTGTCTCTCTCTATGTCTCTCTCTATGTCTCTCTATGTCTCTCTATGTCTCTCTCTATGTCTCTCTCTATGTCTCTCTATGTCTCTCTCTATGTCTCTCTCTCTATGCCTCGCCTGTCTACAATTACAATGAGGTAATTTAGCAGACACTTTTATCCAAAGCAACTCACATGCTGCTATTACATGGAGCAGATAGGTGTGAGGCATCTTGCTCGAGGATGCTTACAGGTAGGCCACCTACCTGTAAGCATGGGGCTTGAACCCACGACCTTCCGGCTAGGAGATGCTAGCTAGATGGTTTTACTTGACACCAAACTTGCACTGCAGCAACATATTTTGACTGACACACCCTCTGCGCTCGCGATGTCATGGCACGCCGGGAAATTAGTAAAGGCACCCAAGCGACAGAAAAAACACTTTGCGGCCAACAAATCATCTTTACGTCTGTGTTAGCGCTACCGCCGCCCTTGCGCTGTCCGCAAACTAGAGCCCCTGGAGTGCAAGCATTTTCTGCGGCGACGCGCCTTGAACCGTGGACATTCTAGTACACCATATCTGTTGTTTTTTTATTTGTAATCTGCCGCCTTGTGGCACATGCCTTACGGCACAGAAGACTGTTGTAAGGGAGCATGTTCTTTCCTGTTCACCCTTAGCTAAATAGTTTCACTTCTGCTCTAGGCAGACAGACACCAATGTGTCTAACACGTTAGCTGTACACACACCATATGCATTATGCTGTCTTAAAGTGTTAGCTAAGAGTTTTTGTGATGTAAGTCTATAAATATACTGTAGTTTTAACAAGGCTTCCAAGACATTTGTGCTCCCACACAATTACCCTTGAGCAAGGCATTCAGCTGTGTGTTTTGTCTCTATTTCAGGTACCCCTGAGTCATGCAGAGGCTTTCACTGGGATCTATAATGGAGACTACTGGGGGATAATTGGCTTTGGCCAAAACTTTACAAGCTACCTGACTAAGAGGTAAGACCAGTTCAGAGATTGTGGTTAGTCTCACATTACAGTATATCCTGTGATTTAGTATCCCTTGAACTGTAGTATAAAGTATACATACAAAATGAGGACTGTCTTGAATGCTTTTTTTCTCTTCCTCTAAGAGCATGTATACACAAACGCACCATGATAGCAAACAAGCCACAGGAAGAATTTTAGGCCTCATTAAACGAGGAACAGCTCTGATTGGCCAAAGTGTCCTGTAGCAAAGAGCCTATAGGCAGTTTTCCACTGCAGGAACCAACCCTGTAGGAGCTCTTTTGGGGCTGTTGTTGGGGCCGTTTTCGGGGCCGTTTTCGGGGCCGAAAGAAGTACATACTTCGAGGTAGGTTCTTCGGAGTGGCCCTGAAAAACAGCTGGACGAGGCTCGGCGCTCTTTGGTTAAACATGACATAAGTGGAAGACAACAAAAACATTATATTCATTTATCAAGTAATTACAGCTGCCATGAAGCCATATCAATTTTAGCAACAGTCAACTGTCAACTCGATTAAATCCTAACATCATCTGGAAAATCTCTGGTTTAACATTCTAATGTTGGCGTGCTGCCACTGGAGAAATATATCATTAGTTTGTCGTGCTCTGAATTTATGTCACAATCAAAGAGCAAAGGCAGCGTTGTAGGTCCGTAGTTCCAGCGCCACAATGGAAACAGAAAGGGGGCCAGTCCTGTAAACGTTTGCGCAGTGGAAAAGCGCCTGATGTCATTTACCAGCCTGGGCAGGGTTTACTGTTTACTGTTTACAGTGTGATGTCACAATGTGACAGAAATCCAATCCAGTTAATTTCTGATCCTCTATATTTTACACTAGATAAGCCATACTCTGCGCCTCTTTTTCTATACTTAGATAATTAGATATTAACAAAATATAAGCATAACAAACATGAATAAATCATAGAGAGTAAAAAAGCACATTTCTTGTAGCTGTAGGTGTGAGTAGGTGTGAATAGGTGTGTGTGCGTGCGTAATTCCAAGGCAGCGGGTCTGGTCCTTCCTGTCCTGAACTCGTGCTTATGTGACTCACTCAACTCCACGTGTTGTTTTTGTTATATGCTGTTGTTACAATCAGGTCATGTTGTTATTCTATGAAAAGGATTTAATGAATAGTCTTATGTAGTATTTCATATATGAAGGGTATGAAGGGTTTAATAACTATGGATTGAATATCTTATAACACTATACTGTATATGATACATATTAGTAAAATAACTAGTAACCAGTGAGAAGATGGGGATTACAAGTTACAAGCCCTTCAACAGGAAAAACGCACATTTTGTACACCCAGAGAACTGTTATAGATATCAGACTAACCACTGGATTTCCCCACTGACAGTTTGTTCACTTATTTAAGGAAAGGATATTTTGTCATCACTCTTAAACTCGTTTTTTGAGATATGGGGAGGTTGGTTTGATGTCATTTAATAGTCAACAAAGTTTTCTCATTCTGATTTTAATTCTGGTTCTGCAGGATGCTTCAGAGGCAGGTGTCTCAAGAGGTGGTGGAGGGCGGATCGGTACATGTCTGGCTGGACCAGACAAGTACGTGTTGTGTTTTGTTCTGTTACAAACCATCATCATGTTCTCTGGTTCCTTCTTGTTCACTTAAACTTAAAATTAAATGTACTGTACTTATTTTATTTTATATGCTGCAGTGCTGGATTTGAATTTGAAAAAGTTCAATATTTCAATATTTCACAGAAGTCTAGTTAATTCTCAAGACTATTTATTCTTTTATTCTTGATTGTTTTATTCAGGTCTTGCAGCAGTTCAACACAAAATTAAAGTTAAACAATTTCCTAGGATGAATGAAAGAGGAACATTTAGAAAAGCCTTGTGATTAAATTAGCTAAATATTAAGTGATTATTTTCATTTATTTATTTATTTTTAGATCGACAAATTGCGCTCATGCTGCAGCAAAAACTGCACGATGCCTTTCAGGTACGAAAGTTTGTACAATGTGTACATACATATATGCATATTTGCACTAGCATTTGTCTCTTATGTGTACCAAGTGCCCAAGGGCACATAAATAGTCTTAATAGGAACCATTCTATTTTGTCTAGGTAATTTTGCAAAATGAACTATCAATGTGATAAATTACTGTCTTCTATCTTTAGGCTTTTGTAAACAATAAATTGGGTAGCATGTCGTATCTGGTCGCCCTGCCTATAAAGGTAACGTATATACATATCATCATGTTATACAGCATAACTAAATATGCCCAGAGCAACATATGAAAATATGATAAAAAGATTAAATAATTCTATTGGTGTTTATTTTGTGTCAGTTTGAAGAGCCAATCTATGGCAGCCAGAACACTGATTTCACTACATTTGTGACACCAGGGGCAGTGCTCAGGTTAGTTTACAGCTCACTGTAAAGTCACCACAGTCACTTTAGAAATTAGTAGGACTAATGTTTCAGTAGAAGTACTAAATACTAAACAAAATAGACAAGGTTTGACATGTTTTGCATTTTTTTATATTTTGTGAAAACTAAAAATATATTCGATATAAACTGTATATCTGTATCAGACTCAAAACTCCAGCATTGGTCAGGCAAGCAATCACACTAGTTTACATAATTTTTTTCCGAAATACATGATATTATATTAAAGAATAGAGTTTTGTTCTCAAATACCGTACCCGGCAGTGACAATATACTGTATAGAGTATGTTATGTTAGCATATTAGTATGATATTATTAATAAAGCAGGCTGGTATACCTTTAGATTAGGCATTTGGGCAGTATTATATTTGGTACCGTCGAAAGGGGATTAACAGAGAGGTAGTTTTCCTGACGACCCACCACTTTAGTGTCTCTCTCTGAGTCTTCTTCCTTCTGCTCATCCAGCATCACCTTCTACCTGGCCGTGGGTCTGACGGCTCTGTCCTTCGTCCTGGAGAGAAAGGAGGGGCTTCTGGACCGCTGCTGGGTCGCAGGTGAGAGGTCACACAGGTGTGTTTGACTGTGTCTGAAATTACACCTTCCTTGTCATTTAGTGCAGAGATACCTGACCAGATAACAACAGTTATATGACCAAAGTCATATAAATGTTGTATACATTTGGAAAAAATCGGTACTAAAAACATGTATTAAGCCACACAAGAAAACAACCAAAATGCATATAAATTGTATGTGTATTTTATTTTAGAGAGGAGATACAGTAGGTGAAACTTTTGGAAATTGAATGTAACTGCAGTTAGATAAATGACCACAAGGGGGAGTATTAGGATCACCTACCTGAAGGTGAAAATAAATTGAACTTGTATGTTTTTATATATATTAATACTTACTCAGCACTAAATCAAAATGGTGCATTTTGAGCAAATTGGAATATTAATTGATATAGAGAGTGTAGAATGAGTCTGACTGCAGGCTAAAAAATGTGTGATACAGTAAGTCATATCTCCCTCCACCAAACTATCTCTCTCTCTCTCTCTCTCTCTCTCTCTCTCTCTCTCTCTCTCTCTCTCTCTCTCTCTGCCAGGTGTCAGCTCTATGGAGACCATGCTCGCTCATCTGTTCTCTCAGCTGTTTGTCATCAGTGTTCAAATCCTCCTCCTCCTCCTCTTCATCCTACTGGTCTTTAAGGTGGAGCAAGCACAGCAGACGGGACACACAGCGAAACACACACGCGCACACACTGGCAGCCTCACAGACACAAACACTCACAAACGCAAACAAAAAGAAACACGCACACACAAACAGACTAAAAGACAAAAGCACACATTTTTCAGGCCCAGTAAATCCCACCCACATGTCACTGACCCAGGTGTCAGCCAGGTGTTCCCCTGACACACTGCACCGTGTGTCTAGCAGTCTGTCTGTCTGTCTGTCAGGAGAGGTTCCTCAGGTCACACACAGTGTGACTATTACATTTGTAGGGGAGCATATTTCTGATCATCTGTGTGTGTGTGTGTGTGTGTGTGTGTGTGTGTGTGTGTGTGTGGGTGTGTGTGTGTTGGAGCACTGTAACTATTAACTGCTCAAACTCAATCCAAAGAGACCAGTGCTCAATAAATCACTTCCTCAGCTGGTCGTATCCAGGCACCACTGTAGCATCACCGCGACAACAGCCCCCGATTGCTGTGGCAACCCTGGTCATGTGAACTTTCACCGAGGGTCTATTTCTGCACATTGTCAGGGTAGACAGATAGTGGCGCGCACACAGGCTGCACACACACCCACACCCACACCCACACACACACACACACACACACATACCATTTGCGTTGTGCACGCACACACTTACACACATGCAAACACACACAAATTCTCTGCTTGAAGGCTAGCACTTGGCGAGACATCCCCATTAAAGCTTAAACTGCAGAAGGACTGCAATTTACTATAGCAAACCTTTTAGAGTTTCCTGTAGTGTTTTTGGAACATATTCATTATCATCATAATTATTATAATCAGTATAACACAGGAAATGTATTTTGTTTTGACATACAGTATATGCATATATATATGTTGTCTTCTAAGCATTTCTTTCTTTTTTTCCGCCCCCCGCAGATCCCTAATGAGGGCTCGTTAGCACTGGTCATTGCTCTGATTGTCCTGCAGGGGGTGACGGGAATCTCCTTTGGTCTTGTCATCTCTGCTGCCATCGACGATGAGCAGAGCGCCAACCAGGCTGCCCTGGGCATCTTCTACCCCAACCTCATCGTCAGCGGTACGCCTGCTTGTGGGCTTGTGTGTGTCAGTACTAATACAGACAATGGCCCTCATTGATGAACTCTTCTTAGAAAAGATCTCAGATTCAAGCGTGGGAAGAGACTCAGTGTAATGCGGTGCATTATGGAGTGGCGGGAGTAGGCGGGAAGCGTCAAGCGTCTTTTAATAACTCAAACACAAACGCAAAGTAGATAAACAGCAAAACAATGACCAAGAGCACCCAGTGCTGCTGGGGGAACTTAAATAAGGTCCATAATTTAACTAAGGAAATGCACACAGCCGGGACAGGAGGCACGGAGCGTGCAAGGGCCTGTACACGGCGATCGTGACACGTAGGTCTCATTAGATCATTTTAGAGTGGGATTCAGGAAACTGTCGCACCTGGTCGAAATGAGCGTAGATGTCATTGCAGATCGATAAATCGGAAGTCGTGGAAGCGAGCCTACACTTGTATGCACTGCATTCCTGTCATCTTATTTTATATTTATATACCAATTATTATTTATACTATAATTGTGGTTGTTGTTACTGAGGCTATTATGATTGTTTTTCGTGATAATGATGGTCTACATGGTCTCTGACCAGACGTGGGTTTGATCATAACGATACGACAAGGATAATATTGATGAATACCAGCTCTGTCGGGTAAAATCATCGTAAGATCAAATTTGATAGTACGTTTCATGAATGAATGTCAGTAGTAGTTTCTGACAATGAATTGTTTGATCTTAAGATATCCTCAACAATAAACAGGAAAAAAGTAATTTATTAATTAATTAAATCAAATATTAAAGTAATACTTTACTCAATTCTTTTCAAGATGAAGCGTTAAAAGTGAGCATGTTTAAAACAGTAAAACGGTGTGTATGTGCGTTTTACTAGCCGCTTTTCCACTGCAGGAACTCGGGCCACTTCCCAGGTGGCACGAACGTTTACAGGAACGGCCCCCTAATCGGCCCGTTGAGCCTTTCTGTTTCCATTGTGGTGCTGGAACTACGGACCTACATTAGAACCTTGCCTTTGCTCTTCGATCACAAGCACCAACTAGCACCAACATTAGAATGTTAAACCAGAGATTTTCCGGATGACGTTAGGATTACCTTGAGTCGACAGTTAAATGTTGCTCTGAAGTTTCTAAAAATTAAATGGCTTCATGGCAGCTGTAATTACTTGATAAATTAATATAATGGCCGGTGTTGTCTTCCACTCACGTCGTGTTTAACCTATAAGTGCCGGGCCCCAACCAGCAGTTTATCAGCACTGCTCAGAAGCCCAGAGTAGGACTTTCGGGGCTGCTTTCCGGTGTGGATGTTTTCATTATAGGGGAAACAAAGTGTTTGATCTATCTCTTTCTGTAATGCTGATGTGAATTGGTGTGACTAGTAATGGCACTTCATCATATCAGTCAATAGACTGATGATTCATCTACTGTAGACAAATTCACTTGTTGTAGTTCGGGTTGGACAAAAGCATCGGTTAAAGAGTAAAGCTCACATGAAGCTCTCTGCTGTTGTGGCAGGTATTATCTGGCCTGTGGAGTGTATTCCGTATCCTCTCCGCTACGTCAGCCTGGTGCTACCTCAGACCTACGCCTCTGAAGCCTTGCGCTGCATCATGTACAGAGGTAACACACGTTCCACAACATCCATTGTGTGTCCAACACACCTCAACATGAAACTAGTACTCACACACACACACAGCCACTTTTCTCCTCATGTTACTAAATACCTGTTCATGCCAAGACAGGAAGTCAGGGCAGCTATTTCCTGTTTAGGACTGTATAGCTCTAGTTGGAAGACGAGAAAGGCCGTGTCAGGATTCAACCGCAGGGTCCATCCATTATGTAGCAGGGATCCTACTCATGCGTATATATTTGATCATCTCCTGGAAAGTGCAGCCGTTGTACTAGAAAGCTGTTTGTTTCTTAAGGTTGATTACATACTGCATTTTCCAAGGCCGAATTTGTGAGGTACACAAGGAGGTAGTAAACATACAAAGTACAGGTTCCACTTATGCATTACAGAATATGTGCATTATTTTACCGTAACCTTCTGCAGTAATAATGTTTATGTTGTAATGATTGACCTATTACTATTATTGAATGCATTGCATATTTGTATAATTTCAGATTTTCCCTTCACTGTTTAAAGCCTTATCTTAGCTTGCCTTACATTAAATAAGAGTCATTATTGCAAATGTCTCCCACAGGCTGGGGTCTGTCACGTATGATGGTTTGGCGAGGCTTCGCTGTCACACTGGGATGGAACACCTTCTTTATCATCCTGGCCACCGTCATCCTTAAGCTGCGAACATGATAGGCTCAATGTAGGGCTAGAGCTCGCAGGTGACGCCCAGGCTCCTAGGGAAAGCGTGGGCCGGGCTTGTTGTCTGTTGGTGTGGTGGGGGAGTGTTCACTGTGCTTTAACACACACACACACACACACGCGCGCACGTATGTACACAAACATGCACACTCGAAACACGCACACATTTCCAACACCCGCATTGGCCTATTCCGTGTGGTTGACCTTTCAAAATGCTGCACAGTGGAGTTGACAAAAAAAGGTGCACACTTTCATCTCGTGGGAGTGCTGCGTTGCTCTTATATGGAAACCGTGAGAAAACGTCTGGTCTGACAGCGTGTTTAGCTTCAGCCTGTGCCGTGTTGAAATGTCAGCACTGAATGGGCTCTACAGTACCTCAACTCAGGTTTCCTCGGATACTGTGTCCTCATACTGCTAAAGTACAAATACTAACCTAGAGAGGGGGGGCACTGATCGAAACCACCAGATTTAACCAGATGGGACTAACAAACAAGCGTTCTGGCCTGGTTTTTGTTGTGAAATAAATTGGTGGGGAAATGCTGTGTCGAATATAAATATCCTGAAGGACACTGGCACTATTGTATAGTCAGTAATGGTGTTTGAGTAATACTTATATCCAAGCATAGAAAAATACTTTTTTGTAAATTTATGTAACAGTTAAAATGTTTGACATTCGAATATTACAGCACACAATACATCTATATTTCATCAGAGTGGTTATAAAATGTTTACTGTACCTTTCGCCATTTATTGTTGCCTAAAGAGGAAATATGATGATAGATGTTATAGCATGGCAGGAGCACAGAGCAAGGGTTACAATAAATGATTTAACATGACTGTGAAAAGCTCCAATAACATGTTTTCATGTTTTCATGTAGTAGCCCAACTCCGGAACCACATTCGTTATCTAGTTGCTTGCTTGCTGTATCTGCACACTGAGTTGTGTTCGCTGTACATGTCTTGCATCACACTATCATCGTGAGTTACCAGGCAAGCATCTGTAAACGTTCGCTGTTGATTGCGGTTAAGGGTGTTTTTCTGTACACTAGTATTTTGTGCCTGTCCCGCAGTTCCTCTTGGACAAAAGAGGGCTTTGCTCTTTAGATATTGCACAGACTGCCTTGCTGGGGATATTAATGTTAAGTCTGTCCCAGTCGCCAAACCCCATTTTGCTGGACAGAGCGGGGTCCAGACGTTGTATTTTATTCTCGATAGTCATCGCATTTTATACAGCGGAAGACTGTATATTGAGTTTAAGGGCCTGGCTAGCTGTAATACAATGAAGTAGCGTTTGTTTTAGGGAAGTTTATTCAATGTTGAGGCATCGTAGAAAAATAGATGCCAGTATGTCCTAACCTAATTGGGCAGGTTATTTAGGACCATTTTGGACCATTTTGGATCTGTTTTGTTGAAAACAAAACAGATCAGTTAATGGGATGTCCCTTTATTAGTGTCATTGCTGTGATGCCTGAACTAGTTTCATAATCTAGAAAATTCTTAGTTTTTAAATGTCATGTTTTTTATGTGCTGATATATAAAGTTAAATTAATTTTCTGTAAACGCATGAAACATTAGTGTTATTGAGATTTAGTAAAACTCGACTGGAGGTTGAAAGAAACCTCTATAGATCTTGTTTACTGAAGTACGTTGTACATTCCTTGATTGTGGCTCCCCCAGAAACCTACATTTCTACCGCAGCTCACTGTTGAAACATAACTGTGCACAAAACATGCACGTGATGGTAGAGGGAAGGTAGAGATCAGTGCCAGCCCAGGTGTGCTGTAGGGTGAAAAATAGAGAGGAGTGTGAGACACTCATGCTCTCTGACTTTCAAACCAAAACATTGTTTTTGTCACATTTGTATCATCCACAAGGGTAATTCTAGACACAAATCGAAGTGTGTAGTGGAACAATTTATCCTGAATGCCAGAAGGGTTTAAGTTCAATATAATTTCAAAACATTTGAACTTTCTAAATTTAACATGTATTCAAGTGTATTGGTGGTGAGATCGATTAGAATATATTTTGGGAAGAAGATTAACTCTGTGTCTTTCTCTATATATTGTGCCATACAGTTACAATAAAGATTGATCAATTGTTTTCATGAAACGTGTATGATATTTCAGATTTATTTAATATAACATTGATATTTTAGACAGTTTGAATATGAAGTATAGCACACAAACCAGTTTCTTGAATTATGTTCTGCAGCATTTTACAAAACTGCAGATACTACGCTTACCTGTCTTTTAATCATATTCCATTCCAAGTTTGAGAAGCATCCTTGCTACCTCCTGTGTCTCCCTGAAGGGCATGTAAAGCATTGAAACTCTTTGAAACTATTGTGCCATTTATGTATTGTGATAGAAAAAAATGCCTTGAAGAAGCACTATCCATGCATTTTGAAACAATAAACCTAAGGAATAATGCTTTGTCTTGACTTGCTTGTTCAGGAGTTTAGTGCCATGCCTGGGTTACTCAATACAACAATTAAACCCCAAAGAATACCAGTGATTATGAAAAACACCCAGAAGGCAATGGGAGACATATTTATTTAATGACATCATATTTGCTCATATCCTGTATTGTTTGTCACCATGGTGATGATGACCTCGTCGCCCTTGGGTAGCCTATAGATCTTCACCTTACTGGCTGACAGCATGAACTGTATGAGGTCGTGCTGTGTATACTGTATGAGGTGTTGGTGGCTAAGCGATAAAGCAAGACAGGCATTTGAATGTACAGTGTAACTTTGTATGCATTTGTGCATGCATGTGTGCTTGAGTGTATGTTACATTTTAAATGACAGATTTGTTAAACAGATTTCAAAACGATTCCAGCCCTTTCAGGTCCCTTCACAACTGACCACACAACTGGAAAAACTTACTGATAAAAGGATTCCTGATCTAGATTGATAAGCCACCCTCATGCTTGTCACATGTCGTGGTTTTCCAACCCTGCAACAAGATGTTAAGCAGTGCTTGACAAGCCAGCCATGTAGCATGCAACACAGCCACCAAACATCTGATCCTATCAGCGACTGAACCTGGATTTTAAGTGGATTCAGAGATTCAGATACACACACACACATGCAAACCCACGCATGTACACACACACACACATGCACACAAAACACTAAACACTGCACCATACTGGGACATAACGTGAAACCAACCCAATACTTGCACCCTGAAGGACCAATGTACGACCTGAAGTGCACACACGCTGAATGTGTTTTCATTCATTTGGTCCAGTCACCCTATGTCCCTGGTTTGTGATATGCTAAACATTGTGTAAACATTATCCCTGGGCATGGTTACTGTCGCCATGGCGACATGACAACAGAACTCAGCCCGGCCCCTGAAATGCGGGACAGTAGTGTTATTTAATATTTGGCTAAGCATGAGCGCAGCATGTTTCTATCATATAATCCTGTCACACCGACGAGGCTTCTCTGTGCGTTCCTGTGGTGCCGAACACAGCCCAGCAGTTGCTATGTTTTGGTCTTATCACACAACAACAACAGGATAAAATGCTCTCTCAGAGTAGTCTGCCCTTGGTGCGATTCCAAGCACTTAGTCCACTGGCAGGGTCACATGGAGGGAGCGATAGGCTATATGCGGGGACTGAGGCAACATCATTTTGTATTGAGCCAATTTATTGAGCTAGGAAACTCATGGCAAATTTACTGTTTACTAGACTACAGCTGAAATGAAATTGTTAATGGTTACAGAATTAGAGTGATGAAATACTTCGTAAAGTTCAGTAAAGTTGTACAATTTGATTAGTTAAGAGGAAGAACGTCCTACAGCAAACTACAGTATCTTTATGTTTGAATGAGAAGCATTTAACATTACAGGAACCCTTTTTCGCTCACCCTGCCCCTAGTTGACTAAACGTCATGCAATTACACAATGTTTTTAAATTGTTTACTTATGTGCTAAAATGTGAACTGTAACAAACAGTCAAGGTTTAGCCACAGTTTTAGTTTTTTCATTCATTCATTCAAAGACATATGGCTATATTGCATTAGCCTACGAAAATAAACTAGAACATAACAAATCTTCGTGAGGAAAATAAAAGTCTAAAAAGAAGAGGACACAGAGAAGGACAGCCGGTGTGCTCATACTGTTAGTTTAGTTTGTTTTTTGGGCAGGATAATCTGTTGTATCCCTGCAGCTGTCACCCCAATACACCCCTTGCAGCACACCGGGATTTCATCGATCTCTAATCACTGATTCCGTGCACTTTTAGGTGGGGGGTTTCTGTCACCGTTGGTGATTGTGAACGTTTACTTGTTTGTAGTCTAATTGTATTGTAGAGAACCATACTTTCGTGTGACGCCGAGCGTAAGCTCACTTCGACTCCAGCTCTGTGTCTCTCGTGCCTTTGTTTTCCGTCTGCGTCTGCCCTCAACACGTCACACGTCACACTCATCACAGGTTGTGGGTTCGGTCCCCACAGTTAGACCTCTTGCTCAACCCTCCTTGAGCAAGAGGTCTAACTAACCCCTCCTCAATACTTGTAGTTGTATTCACTGCTTTGGATGAAAGCATCTGCTAAAATGACCTAATGGTATATTTTTGTCTGTGGCTTATCTAGATGGGGGGGTCTTAACTACCAAGCACTTCTCCTTCGAGCACTTGCACTGTAGGGGCTACTAGGCAGCTTTCCAGTGAGCCTTGACTACCATATAACAAATGTATATTTTTATTCCAATTCCAACTATAAACTTAACTCCAATTCATAATGTAGCCTCAAACAATTCAGGCTATAGTAGCTTACACCCATACAGCAGCTTACACCACACACATGTAACGTTAGCTAACTAGCAAGAATTACTAGAACAAACTAGCAAAAAGCACGTACAAAGCACGGTACATAACAATTTTTCGTCAGGAATTATTTTTTATCAAAACAGAGCAGGACAGCCGGTATGCTCATACTGTTAGTTTAACTAGTTTTTTGCTCTGTTCTGTTCTCACATTTTGTAGTGCTATGGGTGTGAGAACCTATGAGCAGCACATTATTAATAATGTTTAAGTTCTCAGTGTCTGCCATTTCGGACTACTCCTCCCCCTACAGAGAAGAATCAAGGAGTGTACCTTTAATAAACGAATGCATACATTATATATTTGCAGTGTAAGTGAAAGAATTCTCAAGTCTCCAGTACATTACAAGACATGGCACTTGAGTGAACACAAACTCTCCGGTCAGACCAGCACAGTCAACCAGCAAGCCAGCTTACAGCATGCAGTGTGCGTGTATGCGTTTATAGAATTCTATATAAACACACCGACACAGGCAGGAACCACCCCTATTATGCATCCATGAAGCCACTGTGTACCCGAACAGTAGAGGACATTTTTCATAATTTCCAGAAGCCTTGCGAAGAACTGTGGCCCCATCGGCTCGTGGAACAGCAAAGTATTCAAAACATCCATTACAGATCATGTGAACTGGCTTGGCGTGCTCTCGGCCGGGGAATCAAAGGAAGGTGTGTCCATGACTTCCAGCCCTGAACCAGGAGGTGCTGTTGTGTTACCGTAGCAACGTAAACAGGAGAGTTCAAACACAGATTGTCTTGTGTGCTGCGATTATGCAAGGTGTGTGTATGGTCATGTTCATACGCTTGCGTGTGTCCGTGCGTGCACTTGCGCATGTGTGTGTCTATAAAGGCAGCATGCACACTCAGAACAGATTCACGAAAATAATTTTTGATAAAATGTACCACTGAGGCTGCAAACACTTAAGCCTGAAACGCACGTTTCTTAGTGTGTGGCAGAGTTGTGTTTTATGACGTCTACATTTTGAAATTAGGCTCTGTGTGTGTGTGTGTGTGTGTGTGTGTGTGTGTTACCTTGACTACATAGGCTACAGTAAAGAAGTTAATTTGTCTATTTTTTTCCCTGCTTGAATTGACACCCACACACATAGTCTACAGAAGCCTACATTCAGTTTTTTTAATGACAAAACAAACATTTATATTTACATTTGTTTTATTTTGAACCAATAAAATGTAAAATAAAAAAGGAAAGCGATTATAAGTAGGCCTAGTGAAGGATCTACAGCATTTATTAATTTGTCAATGATAAAATGTTAAAGAATTATTTTTAAAGGACCCCAACATTTTAAAAAGTATTCACAACTCGATTGTTGGTCTCTTCTTTATGAAGATGACAAACATTTGCTCACATCATAAACTGACCGGTGATGCAGACTTCGCTAGGTGGCGTGCCAACACTACAAGGTCCACAATCCTTTGCAGCGACGTCAAGACGTTTTTTTTTTCATTTGCGAGCGTCGCTCACAACGATAACTAGCTCAGCTCTGTTTATGTTTAGCTGCTCCCAACAAAGGACAGCGCACGTCTGAGGAGAGGCTGTCATTTCAATAACACTCTGTGGATATTTCACTAATAGACGAATTCGTAGGCTACACCAATACCAAAAAGGAAACTACGGACAATACACTTCCTAGCTTTCTCTTTGCGTCTCGGTTTTGTGACCGAGGCGCTGGAAATTGTTTCCCCACACTGCCTTTGTGTGAGCCCGGCAGCTGGTGCATGAGACAGTCCCCGCAACCAGCTGGGGAGACCCTGGTCCGGCTCCTGATCCTGCTCCGCGTCCTGTCCTGTTCCAGATATCCCTGTGAGTAGGACACACGCACACGCACACACTCACATTGATGCACTCCATGATATTAAATCGCGTTCTAGCCTGCAAGCCCACTGGTGATGGTTCTGTGTTCCAGGCTGTCACCTTTGTCCCGATAGATTTCTATGGGACCATGATTATATGATAAGATCTTATAGCGTTATGATGGCTCAGACATTTGGAATATGATATGCGTGTTGTGTTTAGTGGGTAGCCACAGAATAGGCAGACAAGTTATGGTAAGTGCGGATCTTTCCGTTCTCTGTTAAGTTTAACGCATATAGGCCTACTATACACACTCGTACGTGCACGCCAACACTAAATATCTCTGCACATCAACTGGATAACATCAGTGGTGTGTGTGTGTGTGTGTGTGTGTGTGTGTGTGTGTGTGTGAGAAATATGTTGGTGTTAGTTTTCATGGCCATGAGTCCATACTGACGTACGTGTGTGTGTGTGTGTGTGTGTGTGTGTGTTGGGAACATCGCCTGATAAGGGGATGTTCGAGGAAATTCCCAGACTCTCACCATTTTGAAGACTTCATTACCGACTAATACATTCATCATTCCCTCTCTCTCTCTCTCTCTCTGTCTCTCTCTCTCTCGCCTATCTCACTCGCTCAGTTTGCATTGCTCACAGCCTTTTGTCGGTAAGCGTTGCTGATAGGCATCTGAGTATCACTGTGACTTCCTTTTCCCTTGTTGAAAATAGTCATAGTGCACTCTGATCAGTGTTTAGCCCACCCCCTTTCTCACTGTAGCTCCTCACAGTGACCCCTCCGGACTCCCGTCCTTTGTCCACTTGACAAAACTTGAGACCTCTGCCCAAGCAGCTTGGAGACCCATAGGGGAGTACCGACCATAGAGCTATAAAATAACTAGAAGCAACAACCCCGTTCGTTCCATTCACATACATTGAATTCCACCATGGGGGGAAAATCTAAGATGGCTCCCGATACATTTTATGTAATAAATCTCCATCGCGAGAACAAAAGTGGGATTTCAGTGTCGCCGCGTGGACCTGTGCATGTTGACTGCACAGGTTTGTCACGCCGAAGCCCCTGCTACATACGGCTGTGTCTGAACAACCAGGAAAGGCCCTAGTCTAGTGAAACTCATGAGGAGTGTGACATTGTAGTCGTAATTAATGTGCAAGGCATATAAAAACATTTCTTTTCAGCCAATCGGTTAATTACACCAACATTGTGCTTGTGAAACAGTTTGTGCACGTAAAAGACGTAGTTATAAAGATCGCTATACCGTTACAGTCAGGTCATTTAGCAGACGCTTTTATCCAAAGCGACTTACAGTTACATGGTGCTATTACATGGAGCAGGTAGGGGTTACATGGTGCTATTACATGGAGCAGGTAGGGGTTACATGG